>LOJH01057234.1:0-11583 GCA_001685095.1 Ellobius talpinus | reverse complement strand
GTGTTAAGCTAGCCGGGCGGGAGCCGGGCAGGACGAAAAGCAGGCCCGCTCCCTCTATCACTGCACTACTATATTCTATGTGAACAGTGAAACTGTGAGCCATGGCTCAAGGAACAAGAGATGACTAACAGTCTCCCCTCGCTCCCTCTGAATGGATGGGTGGCACAGGAGTCAAAGGAGTGGCTCCAGGTGGGGTGCAGTGGCTCCTAGTGGGGTACCCTTGCTGCCATTTATCCGTACAGTTCTCAGTCTCGTCTCTAAAAGGCATGCAAATATTCAGTGGAGGGGGTGGCCAAGGACTAGTTCAAACCCGGGGTGCTTGCCTCCAGTCTACAGCGTGTGGGGCAAAATGAAGCCAGTTGAGCAAGTGGGAAGAGCTCTGAGGAGACCAAACACAGGAGAAGCATGGGAACTGAGAAACACACACACCTTCCAGCAGGGAAAATGAACTCCCATCACTGAATAACACATGTGTGATAGTAAGACCAGGAGACGGCCAGCATGCTAACACGCCTTTCATTCTTGCAGGGCTAAGGCTGGAAGTACAGGCTAGCCTGGTCTAACAGGGAGATCTTGTCTCAAAACCAAACCAACAAACCTCTGAGGTCACAACAAACACAACCCAATCCATTATGATTCCATGACTCAGGCTCTTCCCTAGAGTGCTCATTAACATGTGTGGGAAGAAATTCTGGAAGCTGTGGGAAAACATACTAAAAACATTTAACGTGTGTGTGTGTATGTGTGCACACATGTGTGCGTGCATGTGCGTATCAGTGCACAGAATGCAGGTGCCCTGGAGCTGTGAGCCACCTGGCATGGGTGCTGGGTATCAAACTCAAGTCCTCTGCAGGAACAGAACTTGCTCTCAGTCAGTCAGGTCTCTACCCCTTCCCAACCAACACCCCCCCACCTCCACCCCTCCCGCTTGGAGTACACGTCTGTAAAAAAGGTTAAGAAACTTTCATAATATGGACATGTGGTGGTTTGAATAAGAATATCCCCTATGGACTCAGAGTTTGAACACTTGGTTCCTGTTTGGTGGCATTGTTCGAATAAGTTTAGGAGGTGTGGCCTTTCTGGAGGAAGGATGTCACTGGGAGCAGCTTCCAAAGCCTCCTGCCATTCCCAGGGGCCCTCTCTGCTTCCTGCTTACAGTTCAAGACATGCTGCAGCTCCTGCTGCCACGCCCCCAATCTGCCATCATTGACTCTTGTTGGGCTGAAACTTTAAATCCAAACCAACTTTCTTCTATAAGTTGCTGAGCTGTGGTGTTTCATCTCGGCATTAGGAGAGCAACCGATACAGAGTACCGCAAGCTTGTACAAGCATCTGATGAGGGCCATCCACACTACAGGTGGGTTCAGAAGAAGGGGAAGGAAGGGGCCATCTGAGTCCCGAAGAGGCGGGTCTGCAGTCCCAGCTCAGGTTCTCCCCCTTTCCCACCCAAATAGTATATTTTTAACTTTAATTAATTTAATTAACTGTTAATCTTAATTTCTACCCTGTGATCAACACAGGATGCAAATGGCAGTTTATCTAAACGTAAAGTACGCTTGAACCCGAGCGTTAAAGCACAACATGGGAGGATTTGAAGACTGTGGCCCAGTGTACAGGGGCATCGGACTCTCAGCCGTTTGTAGACGTAACAGTGACACACTTGTGAGTCCAGCTTTCTGTCGGAGAAACAAGAGGTTGTCCAATCCCCACTCTAGAGAGCGCTTTCAAAAATCACTCAGATTACAGAACTGGTCACTGAACTGTGGTTTTATGGATCAAGCGTATCCACGAAACAAAGACTCTCCATCTTAAAACCACGTGACTGCAAACGAAGATGAGGGGCTTTCAATCATGGCTTTCCAAAATTATCAATCTGCTTCTTAAGCGAACAGAACTAAAGACAACTGTATAATCCACAGCATCTGGAAAATGGGTAAGAGAAATGCTGGACTAGGCAGTGACGTCATAGTGATATTAACACCAAGGACCTGAAGCCCATGCAACTGCTCCCACTTAGAGAGCTGTGCTCGGAAGGTTGCTGCTGAGAATATTAACGAGAGGACAAGACAGGAATTTAGGGAACTCACTCCCTGCCCCGTGCCCAGAGCGGAGAGCACAGAGAGGACCGTGACTTGCTCCCTTGCACACACAGTGACCGTTTCCAGCGTTGCCTTTCTCTGACAGGCCACACAGAGGCCAGGGAAAGCCTGAGGAACCCCAGCATGCCCTGCTTCTGCCTGCCTTCTTCTGCAGGTAAGAAGGGATCCATAAGAAATTCTACAGTAAGTCTGTACTATAGACTCTTTCAGAAAGCCTGTATTTTTTCTTCTTTAACATCACAGCCTAAAAATTTTTAATTCTTCTGAGATAACGAAAGCTATTTTGAAACTCTGAAGCAAAGAGGTCAAGCGATTTATACAAGAAGGCTCTAAAGGCCGGTTTGCGGCCAATTTCATAACAACTTACCTTAAGGTATTGGGGCTGAAGGGTAAATGTCCACAGGATATTCTGCTCACAGACAAGTTCCTGCGCGCGTACCGGGAAAGGGCAGCAGAGAACAGCTGCATCAGCGCAGGTATCCGTGGAGACAGAATTTAAGTTCCGGTCCCCAAAATACTGGGCCCTACTGAAGATGGTGTGTGTGGGTTCATTACAACAATCTAGAGGCTCTCAGAGCTCGGCTCCAGGTGCCCGGCCCCAGTATCTGGAATTTATTAAAAATGCAAGCTCACCCAAGACCCCCTGAATCAGCAGCTCTGGGGTGGCCCAGCACGGCCTCAGCAAATGCTCCAGACGCCACTCGACTGGGCAAGCCCTCTACTGGGCCATCTGCTTTGGAGAATCTCATTGTAGAAACTGTTTTCCAAAAATTCTGAGCTCTACCATTTACTGACAGATGACGTGGTCTTAGGGCAAATTGTGTACTTACTTAACCTCTAAGTATCCTTCTCTGAGGACAGAGACATGACTCAGCAGCTAAAATACAATCTGTACACACACACACACATACACAAACACACACACACCCCTAAATGTAATAAAAACTTAAAAATAAATATCACTATCTGCAAAATGGCAGTTTCTATTCTCTTTGCCATGGGGTTATTGAAGGGCTTTCAATACACAAGAGCTCCTACAGAGCCGGAGCCCATCACATAGGTTACAGGGGTCATGTGTAGCCACGCACAGTTCAGCTTCAGGAAAATCTGACCCCTCAACTGGCACCTCTTTTGCCAGGCTACACATCACATCTCATAGACATTGAGGAATCAGCTCAGAGGAATTAGAGGATTTAGGGACGGTCACACAGACGGTAACCCCAAGGTCTCCCAGCCCCATGCCAGGACTATCCCCACCACAAGATCAGTAAGCCAATGCCTCGCTTCTCTGTTCCGCATTAAGGTATGTCCTCCACGTGTCCAGAGGTAACATGAATGCAGGGCCGTTCTACCCAGTTCTGAGCACGGCTGAGCTAACTGTGCCACGTCGGGGAGGCTTATAGTCTCGCTCCACGGAGAAAAAGAGTGCTTGCTTCAGCAACACGCACGTCCCGGTTGGAGGCTATTAATAATCTTACTCTTGGAATACACACTTGGATGCATGGATAGACACACAGATCCCACCAGGCAAGGACACACTTTAGGATTGCAACTCTGCAAGGAACACCTGGGCTTACACTAGCATCATCTTTCTTCCTACAGATTCACAAGTGTGTTACCTCATCCAGTGACTCACCCTCCTCCTCCACGACAAATTCCTATTTTGAGGCTAAATGTGTAAATTTATGGACAAGCAATATTCAGTGGCATTTAATGAGGTGGCTACTAGCTGCATGTGACCACTGAGCACTTAAAGTGTGCTATTCCGGGGCTGGAGAGACGGCTCAGTCAGTGAAGTGCTTGCCTTGCAACTGTGAGAACCTGAGTTCAATCCCCAGAATCCTTGAGAAAGCAGATGGTGGCAGCACCTACAATTCCAGTACCACGAGGATGGAGACAGGTGGGTATTCGGGGCTCTGCTGGCCAGCCAGTCTAACCTACTTGGAAGATTCAGGCCATTGAGAGTCCCCCAAGAAACAAGGTGGAATGGCACTTAAGGCTGAGCCCTGGCCTGCACATACAATGTACACCAGCGCACCAATACACACATGCATGCACACACCCACTCACACACATGCTCTCCCACACATGCCTCACACAGACACACACTCACAAATTTACACACATGCACACACTCACAAACACAAACACACTTACACTCACAGACACACACACACCTCTTCTGAATTCAGTTGTACTGTAAGCAGAGACTAAACATCAAAATCAGTCTGACTAAAAGAAAGTAAAACTACCTTGATATTTTCAAAAGATTAGTAATATATTAGAAATTCTTGGCCAAAATGTCAATTACACCTGTGTCAAGCTACCTTACTTTGGCTACCAGAAAGTTTAGAGTGTGCACTAATTACATACTATTTCTGTTAGTTTTAGGATGTGACATCAAGAAGAAAAAGGTTACTTTCTGAAACTTCCAAAAAAAAGAAAAAAAGAAAAAGAAAACCAACCAACAAAACCACAGCAGAGAGGGAGCAGTCAGATCCGCCTGTGAGGTAGAACAGGAGGAGTGGGCACCTGGGGTCCTGGAGAAGCCCCTCCTGTCTGTGCTCTTTCTGCCCTTCTCCGCCAAGCACCGACTGGATGGGGATTTGTGAAGCCAGTGTGCAAAGCTCATCCGCAGTGCATGCTAACACCCAACCTGGCCACAGTTTCTGCTGTGCTTCCAGGAAGACACCGGCACTGGTGGCAAAGAGAGGTACCAGCACATACAAACACAGGAGAAGGCTTCACTTTGGGAACTTACGTTTGCCCTTGTGTACCCAAAGCCAGGTGATAAACATGTTAACTAAACTACCAGCTTAAACTCAACTAAGCAAGGTTAGCAGCGTGGCTGGCAATGCTGCCCTGAGGTCTAGCTGCTTCCTTCAGCATCATTCCTTCTCTCTGCAGAGATGTAATACAGCTGGGTGTCGGCAGCTAATCCACTAAAGGTGGAAGAGGGAACAGAAGGTATGACCCTCACGCAATGACACCATGGTATCGTGACACAGTATTTTGGAAGTTACCACAGCCAAGTTCAAGGCCAGCTTCAGCACAGCAAGGAGGCCATGTTTCAGTTCCTTTACAGAAGAAAGTAAGGGAAGACCGTGAGGGGGTGGAACAGGCCATCCCAGGCCCCTGGGGGCTGAGCGATGCAGCTCCTACCTCCACTGAACTGTTCGGAAACAGAAATGCAAGCATGCATCCTCAGCACCAGAGCCGGGCTCCTGTAAGTCTTTCCCTGGGAGGAACTTTCTCCACAGCCAGGAGAACTGGACACAGAACTGTGGGATCAACTTCCATCCAGGAAGCCTGGTCCTCAGGGCCCTGCTGGTGAGAGGCCCACACACTTTCACGGAGTGAGGGCCCTGCAAATTTCCAAGGCTTCAGAATACCTTTCTAGGAGAAATTCTGAACTAGTTATATCACATTACAGGGGATTTCAAGCTTCTAGAAAATTATGTAGAAACTATACAGTCCAGGCCTTCTTGGTTCTAAAGTTACCTTCATAAGCAGTCTGGAGGCTCAGGAGGGGCTTCTAATATCTTCCTAGCCACTGTCCCAAATTATGCTGCCCTTTCATGCATTTCCAAACAGCTGACTCAGACACTGTCCGTGATGAGATTGCGCCCCAATCTATGGTGGCTGTGCTGCCTAGTTTACGTCATCTTGACACAAGCTAGAATCACTTGAAAAGACAGAACTTCAATTGAAAAAATTCCCCTATATATTTTCTCTTTCTTTTTGTTTTTTGTTTTTTTTTNGGGGGGGGGGAGTTCAAGACAGGATTTTTCTATGGCTTTGGAGCCTGTCCTAGAATTCTCGGTAGACCAGGCTGGCCTCGAACTCACAGAGATCCACCTGTTTCTGCCTCCCAAGTGCTGGGATTAAAGATGTGTACCACTGTTGTTCAGCATAAGACATTTTCTTAATTAGAGTGACTGATGAGGGAGGGCCCAGCATGGTAGGTGACGCCATCCCTGGGCTGGTGGTCCTAGGTTCTATAAGAAAGTAAGATGACCAAGCCCTGGGGGCAAGTCAGTAAGCAGTACGCCTCCATGGTTCATTCTCTCTGCATCAGCTCCTGCCTCCAGGTTCCTGCCCTGAATGAGTGTCTGTCCTGACTTCCTCAGTGATAGATTATGATGGGGAAGTGTAAGCCAAATAAACCCTTTCTAACTTGTTTTTGGTCCTGGTGTTTCACCATAGCAACAGTAGCTATAACTAGGAAGCTCCCCAAACCCCCAAACCAAACCTTTATACTTAACTAAGCTTAAAGCTTAAAATTAAATCTCCATGATTAGTCCTGACCCGGCCCTGGTCTGGTCTGAGAGGTAATTTACCATCTCTCTCTCATTGCACAGATGAAACTGCCAAAGCTCAGAAATGGTGTGGGGGGGGGTGTGCACGCGCATGTTAAGATCTGTGTCCTTACGTGTAAGTATGCACATGCCGCATGTATGTGAGGGTGCCCATGGGGAAGAAGGTATCAGATTCCCTAGAGCTAGAGTTACAGGCAATTGTGAGCCCCCTGATGTAGGTCCTGGGAGATCAGCAAGCATTCAGCCACTGACCCATCTCTCTAGCTTGAATTTTCAAGTTTATAGTAAGGGCTTTTGACCTTTCTTATCTGCCTTTCCCTTCACAATGGCAGGCTTGAGTGAATACCTTTGTCAGTAAGAGTGTGTGCATGCGTGTGTGCATGCGTGTGTGTGTGCATGTGTGTGTGCGTGTGTGTGTACAGGTACAGATCTCAGGAAACCTGACCAGGACTCTGCCATTCTGGCTCTGCACCTTACAGTGGCAGATCCTGCTGCCAAGCCCCTGGGAGCCTGTTTCCTCACTGCACAGGAACCGCGAGGACTCTGTTTCCCGGGGTTGTGAGAGATCACAAAACTGTGCCTCTAACAGTACCTGGTGTGCAGCAGGGGGTTGGCTTTTTGACTATTCCACCAATATAAAAGTCGGGGAGCATCACCTTGTTGTATAAGACAGTGACCAATCAATCTGCACGCAGTTTACGGCAGGGGAAAGGAAATATCCCAGAGAAGCAGGTCTTCCTTTCTACAAGGCGAGAAACCCAAAGCAGCTTGGCATGAGAGTGAGGCGGTGACGGAGGCACGGAAGCCCCTGGGGGACACCATTAGGACAGTCGCTCCGCCCTTTCTAGGAACGAATGCACTACATGAAGTTTCCTTCCTAGATCAGTCAATAAAGCAAGTGTGTAAGAGCAGGAGCCCAGTGCCTACTAGAGAGCCTACAGCTTGTGGCGGTGGGGGATACACAGAGTATGGCCTTCCTCCAGCGGGGGATGACCTTAGTGTTCTCTAAGTGTTTGGAAAGGGTGGGTCATACTAACACACACTGTGACTACCATGAGAGCATTTCTAAGCTAATACCCCAGAAGGACAGGCCTCTGTGTCCCCAGTGACTACCCAGCAAGCCTGGTAGATCTTAGGTAGGCCTTACACGGCCGAATGAACTAATGAATGAGCAAATGAAACAGAAAAACGGGGGCACAGTAATGAAGTATCTGCAGCTCTCAGGAAGAAAATGTCCTGATTTGGTCACCTGAAGATGTGTCATCACACAAAGGTGGAGGGAACATTCCTAAACCTCACACTACTGAAACACAGACAACAAAGAAATGACTCATGAAATAATACCAACGGTGAGCCTTCCTTCTAAGGCAGCCTATGCAGATGCAGCTCTTTCTCCGTGTGAGTACATATTACAGGCTATTAAACCCTTGCCCACAGGCCTGCACTTTAGGGCCTGGGTCTTCCTTCACTCAGTGTCTCAAGTAAAACAGGTCCGTGATAGAAAAGGCCCTCGACTCCCCCTCCCTGTCTGTGGGACTGATGCACTGGTGGGACCACCGAAAGCTTGGTCCTCTGGGGTCCTCTGTCTCTACAAGAGGCACAAGGGTGGCTACCTCCCTGCTTAGTGAACACGGGTGACTGCAAACACTCCAGTCAGAATTCAAATTCATCTGTCGATTCCTGTACGTTCCTCAAAAATACAAAAAGACCCAAACAATGTCTGTGAAAAGGTGAGTCCCTTTGCTGGAGAAGTTCAGTTCTTCCCTATCCTGGCATCTTTCAACTGCCAAAAGTCTCCAACCAAGACCAGTGTTACAGGCCCTACCTGCCTCACAAAAACACCCAACACGGAAGCTCACTGATCTAGATCTCTGGGAACACCACACCCTTTTCCTCCTGAGGGCTGGAAAGCAACCATTAGGATGCGATCTTCCCAAGAACCAACCACACCTTAAAGTTTGGAGGGCAGAGTGGAGCTCGCTGGGAACAGACAATATACAGACAGCAAGAATCCCGAGGGATCTCCCCACGCCTCATCCATGGCCACAGAGCCACTATCAGTCGTCTGGGCAGGAAGTTGAGTAGACAGGCACACGGGTCTCCTTCACCTTCTGCTACCATGCAGAGACAAGACGACCCGTAAGCTGAGCCCTTTGGCCTCTGTGGCGTTATGCTATCCAGACACAAGCTGTTCTTGGATAGTGGTGGGTGGCCCAGACCTCTAATCCCAGCATTCGGGAGATAGAGGCAGGTGGATCTCTGTGCGTTCGAGGCCAGCCTGGTCTACAAAGTGAGTGAGTTTCAGGACAGCCAGGGATACACAGAGAAACCCTGTCTTGAAAACTCAAACCAGACTAAAACAACACACACACACACACACACACACACACACACAAACTGACTTTTCGGCCAGGTGTGGCAGCCTGCGCCTGTAATTGCAACAGTCGTTGGGAAAGGTGACAGAACGCTCTGGAAGTTAAGACCCTATCCAAAAACAAAACTACCACCACCACCAATGGCCTTCCTAGTCCTGTGAAAACAAACACACACTGCTCAGGGAAACCCTAAACACGGCAGGCCCAAGGAAAAGCAAACACCACTGCTAAGCACAGGGCAAGGTGAAACGTCTAATAGTTTACAGGATATGTAGAATGGCGGGAAGCACTTTAAACCACACACACACACACACACACACACACACAAGTACATTCACAAACTGATTAGAGCATAAATGTAAAAGGAACGTTATAACCATTAAAAATGAGGCCTCTGTGTGCGGGGAGATAGCTGTCAGCTAAGTGCTCGCCAAGCAAGCCTGAGGACCTTAGTCTGACCCCGAGACCCATGTACTAAAGGCAGGTGTAGCCGTGCGTCCTGACAAAGGCAGGGAATGAGATGCAGACAGGAATTGAAGCTCCTTATACCTGAGGGACGAGACATGAGCTCGATTTCTGATAGGCATCTGATAGGTGCACATGCGTGCTCGCACGCACACATAAACATGCACAAATCCATGCATGGTTCCTGATGTGTTCCGGGAGAAAAGTACCTTTATTCATTCACTTTCCAAGGCGGACAGATGTACAGGAGTTGTGCTCTGACACGCACAGGACAAGCTGGGAAGTACCTGAGCAGATCAGTAACAATGGCAACCTCCGAAGAGCGGGACAAGCACGTAACTATTTCAGGGCTTAGGTGTAGCTGAGGAGGGAGGGGAGCATTTTGGGCCTCGCAGGAGGCTTTGGACGGGAGCCTGCCCCAAGGATGGGAGCGTACTGTTTACATTGCCTGTTAACTATCAGCTGTCCCTTCTAAATGTTTATTATTGTTTCCTAGAGACTACTGATATATTTTATATAATAATAAATAGCAATTAAATCATAATAAATAATGATAAAATAATAACTAAATGTTACTTCCTAAATGAACTATGTTCTCTGTAGTTAAACATCTCTCCATATAGTTCACTCAAATTACAGGCTTAGGGATCCTCAACAAGTACAGGGGCTACTGGGGCTCAACTAAGGATTAGCACCCCAACAAACTGATCTTGTGACCGTACACTCCAGAGTGCTCCCCTGAGAACAAGCTGTGTCCCCAGCAGCCTGCTGAGATCACCTTTGCTGTGGGCAGCTATCTTCCCAAGCAAGGAGATCTGCCTGGGGAGGGAGCCTCCACCCTCCCATGTCCTGGCTTCTGACATCCCCTCTTATCTTGTGTGGAAGGGGAACCCCTGCAGATAAGAAAGGTGTCTACATGTATCGCTTTCCTTCGAGCTCCAAACACCTACCTCTCGGCAGGTGCACAGAACTGGACCGTTCCACGGCACCAGAAGTTTCCACGCCCCAAGGAGTATGTTCCCATGTACAGCTGTAGCCGGCCCAGCCTTGTCTTTTGCTATTCCCTGTGGGACTGTCTGGAGGGAGATGTGCTCTAAATAAATAACTACAGTATGAGCAGTGTGGGGGAAAAACTGAACACTGGAAAGAGAAGCCAGTGTTTCAAAAGTCACTTTTATGTTATTTAAGAAAAAAATCGCAACATGGCTACAAGCCGCTCAACCCTCTGCATAGCTAATTCTGGATACCAGGAGAACCCCAACAGAACACACTTAAGGATATTCTCTAGGGAACCCAAACCACACAATTTCCTCCAACTTCCACACACTGTTTATTCTAGGATGCACACAGGTGGCTCAAGCCATTGAGCTAGAAAAAAGATCTAAGATAAGAAACATACAACTGCTTCAAAACATCATCTGTGGGGGGGTCAGCTTCCTGTGGGGGGAGAGTCAGCTTCCTTGACTGACCCAGTCTAGGACAAGCAAAGCCATTCTGAAGGCAGTGCCAATATAAGGCAATCTCCTCGGTCACAAGGGAAAGCGATCTGTTCATGTCAGGTTTGCTCTCTGAAAGTTTAAGCTTCCATCCTCACGGCTATTAATTAGAAACCAAACAGTATAGTAATATAGCAGCCGCAACCAAACATCCATGTTTAGGCAAAANAAAAAACAAGAGTCTGCGTAGAAACACTAGGCACCAGCCTGACAATCCCTTTAACAGATCGTGTGAAAGGCTCGATTGTCCCCTCTGCAGAGATGCTGGTGGTTTCTGCAGCTTGCTTAAAAAATTATATGCCTTTATTGTACTAAAGGAATTCCACAGGGAAGCACAGCCTACTCAGAGATGGCCAACACAGGCGCTTTTCACAACCTCCATCCCAGAGCCGACCGCGGCACTTGACTTAGTTCAAACTGCTGTGAATTTAGCTAATGTTAAGACATCAGCTTCTCCGTCAGTTGCCTCACAGCTGAGAGTCTTTGACTTTGTTCAAAGCAAACTCCCGAGTTAAGAAAACCCAAGTGAGGAGCAAAGAACGCAGTCTTAAAGCCCTCAGCACCTGCCTTGTTTTCTCACGGACGTAAAGAGGTAATGCACAAAAATGTTTAATTCTACAGAGTGCGTTCTTTCCAACTCCCAGGTTGCTGTTAAAACGTCCCTGGTTGGGTTTATTTCTGAAAAATGTTGCAACTACGTGTGACAAAAATTTTAAACAATACCAAATTGTTTTATGCAGAGGTTCCTCCTGGAAACCTGTTTACCCACGAACATCAACATTTCTTTCCTCACCCAGGAAGAATGGAAGTGGGCTTTCGGTCAGCCTAC
>LOJH01057233.1:373-11583 GCA_001685095.1 Ellobius talpinus | reverse complement strand
AAAGGAGGAAGCCCATTCCTCTCAGTCCAGCCCAGACCACTGAAGAGGCAACATATGACCTGCCCAGCTGAGAAAGGTACCAAGACGTGTGGCTAGCATAGATAAGAATAATGGGTTAATATAAGCTACAAGAGCTAATAAGAAGACTGAGCTAATGGGCCAGCTTTATAACTTATGGAGAACTGTGTGTGATTTTTTGGGGGGGCATGCTGGCTGTGGGGTACTGGGCGGGACAGAAACCCCAATAAGCCGGCCCTCATGTTACACAGAGCTATTCTACAGGTTCTTCTAATGATATGAGATACTTCCTGTCTCCTTCTCCATGATTTTCAGGATCCTGAAAGATATTAGCACTAAGGTCATATCACAAGAAATAGTTAAAGAAAGTATCTTCTATAACCCACTAGGGCAACCATCTCTAGCCTGAAGGACAATAGTATCAGTGTCCATCTTCTATTATCTAATTATCATGTTTGGAAGAGCTTCATGTGTAGGAACAGGGATACCAATGCATACATTTAATTAAAACGGAAATGCTCCTGCTAACTTCATAGGAACTTTATCCATAGTATCCAGTGCCCTATTTTCATGTAAGTGAATGGGTAATATCGCAAATACCTTGCATACCTTTCCAAAGCTTATTTCTTGCGTTCTATGATGCAAATTCCCTTCAATCAGTACAATTATGGCTTCTTCATTTCCTCCTGTACTTGGGTATGGCTCTGTCTTCTCTAGTCGTCTCTCTCCCTCTTAATGTCATATATGCATATGTGAATTCAGTATAGAATCTATAGTCATTGTCTTTTCAAAAGCAGAAGGGAAATTTAAATTTTACTGATAGTTTCTAATTCCATCTCTTAGAACAAATCAAAAATTAGAGTTGTATGTATTTCCTTTCATTTCACTGTCCCCAGCACCTAGTCCCCATTTTGGGAGGTGGATAATGTTCAAGAGTAGAGTTTTTGGACTTTGAAAAATAGCTCAGGGGTTATGAGCACTGTCTGTTCTTCTAGAGGACGTGGTCTCAATTTCCAGCACCCACATGGTGGCTTACAACCATCTGTAGCTCCATTTCAGGGCATCTAATGCCACCCTCTGGCCTCCTGGTGCACAGACCTGAATATAGACAAAATACCTATACACATAAACTAAATAAATAAACTTAAAAAATGTTGAGTTCTCTTTTCATGTCTTTTTAAGCACCATCCCCCAACAGGGTCTCATGTACCCTACAATGGCTTCAAAATTGCTGAGGATGATGTTAAATTTCTGATTCTTTTGTCTCTATCTTTTTTTTTCTTTTTTTAAAAATGTATAACCCAGGCTGGCCTCAAACTCGTGATCCTCCTGCCTCTGCCTCCTTCAGCAAATCCGACCAGCATGCACCACCACAACTGGCATTCTGTCTCTATCTTTCTAGTGCTAAACTAGCAGGCATGGCCACCAGCCCCAGGGTACTGGGGATTGAATCCAACACTTGGTACATGCTAGATTTTCTACCAACTGAGCTACAGCCTCAACCCAAGAGTACAGTGGCACATTCTTATAATCCTAGTACTCAAGAGTCTAAGGCAGGAGAATTTCAAAATCAAGGCCAGCTTCGGCCACATACTGAAACCTTGTAGCAGGGGTGAGACTTAACTTGGGTCTGCTACTTACTGTATATATAAATTTATCACTCAATATTTCTGAGCTTCTGTTTTCTCATCTATAAAATGAGGAGCAGCAATACCTACTTCATTAAAGATATGTGCATATTCAAGAAGATAATTCACATAAAGTCAAAATATGCATACACACAAATATATACACATTTATAAAGCACTTAGTTGGTATCTAGTATGTTGTAAGTCTATGCCAAATGTTGCTATTTTTATATGCCTGACCCTTTAAACGTTCACACAGATCATTCTTGCCTCTTCAGACCCTATAGCTTCCAGCTTGGCTCTATGCTAGGAAGGAATTCAACAAAAAAAAATTCAATTTGCAAGGCCTTTCTCAGCCAGGCATAGTGCCAAATGCCCATGATCCTAGCACTTGGGAGGCTGAAGCAGGAGGATGGCTGTGGGTTTGAGGTCAGCCTGGTCTACATAGTGAGTTCTAGAGTTCCAGGTAAGCTTGAGCTATGGAATAAAACACTTTCTCAAGAAAAAGAAGGGAGGGAAGACATTTGCAAATTTAATATCTGAATAAGGACATACTCCACATCCTAGATTTTTCCTGTTATTTGGAAAGTAGAACTATAAAAGGTCCTTCTCAACCCTTCACTGGAAGTCCTGGAGAAGGAAGGGAAGGTTCAGAGAGAGAAAGTCCCTTTTCAAAGTCTCCCTAATGGGTGCAATGGTTCTCAACCTTTCTAGTGCTGTGACCTTTTAATATGGTTCCTCATGCTGTGGTGACCCCCAGCCATAAGATTATTTTATTGATACTTCATAACTGTAATTTTGTTACTGTTATGAACCATGAACCATAATGTAAATATCTGGCGTGCAGGATATCTGATATGTGTCCTCTGTTGAAAGATCATTAATCCTCCAAAGGGGTGACGACCCACAGGTTGAGAACCACTGGGTTATAAAGCTAAAGTCTCACTAATGGATAGTTTTGTGATCTCTCCACAGTTCACAATTTTCCAATAAAACACTGGCGCAGGAAGGGCAAGGCCTAACTTCTTTGCTTGCCCTTTGATCAGCTTCCTCCTATCCGTTACGCTATGCTAAAGGCTTCTGTAGATCTCTCCTTGGGAAGTAACACATCCCAGAGCTGCCTCTTTCCCATCTCAGGCACTAGGCCTTCTCTATCCTTTAAGAATGCATGTGATAAGTGGGAAAGCTCAAGCCTCCTTTCCATCTACTGCAAGTAACTAGAAGTTATATACAAAATCAGAATCAACTAGGGCACTGCAGTCATTACAAGAAGATCTAAAGCAGAAGGTTTCTTGTGTCTGATATTGTTTCTGATAGCCGTGGCTTATGTGGAAGTTCCCAGGTGTTTTGTCTAGAAGCACAAAGACATGATAAGAATAAGAAATATAGAGCCCGATGACTAGATACTGCTTAGTAATAAATACTATAAATGATTGCATGTGTTTTTGAGTCCCAAGTCTTCTGGAATGGGAGTGAGACTTCTTTACAGAAAAGAATAAAAATATATTGCTTTTGTAAATCATGCGAACAAAATCCTTTGTAAATGTTTGGCTAAGGCCTCTTGGGGCCTTGGAAGGAACTGTGCTTAACAAGCGAGGTAGCATTAGCCCTTAGCAAGACAAGGTTTAGTCAACCCTAGAAGGAAAATGAGACGCCCTTAACCCCAGGCACCCATGAAACCCGCTTTAGATGGGGCCTCCCTGATCAGTGCCACCAAACTTACCTGTCTTAAGAAGATGCTGCTTTCCCAAGATCCATACCAGCTCATCTGTATCTGGGAATTCTTCTAGGTAGTCAGTGAAAATAGTAATCTGGTTTTCATACTTGGACATAACTAAAGGAAAATGAAGGAGTGTAAACATAATCTCATAGTTAGGGCTTACTCCTGTGATTCGCTGATTTATACCTTTGACCTGAAGTTAAAAGGTCATCAGCTTGACTCTAAAGGAATATTTCAATATTTAAATAAATGGGTAGATATAAGCATTTTACTGAGCCACATACGCAGCCCTTCACATATCATTTGACCTATTTCTCATGGTTCCATTTAAAATGATGTTTGAAAAGCCACATACCCCGAATTATTTGAAAACTCCTTTCACAGGCCTCCTTCATAAGCATCCACTTATCTAGCTTCTCCCCACAAAAGCAGACCAAGGTAAGACAGTAATGCTGGCATGCTTGGCTCCTGTCTGTTCTCAGGGAATACTACAAGGTTTATATGGTGAGGTTTCTAGCAGCCAAGGCCTTGGAGGAGGCTGCGACACACTCCCAAGAACATACAATTGTTGGGATGATAATATTGTAGCTAGAAGACTTGATATTTTACCGTGCTTTTATTTTTCCATTATACATATGGCTCCCACAAAGAAAGCTCCTGAGGCTGATCATAAATAGAACCTGTTCTTGGGATTCACAAATGAGCATTGTGATGTTGCGATATAAAAAGAACTATATATTTGCTCACTGCCCCCATTTTCTGACACACAGCTTTGAAAATCCCTGTAATTTCCTGAGCACCAGGATGTCAGATGCATCTCTTTTCTTGTTCTAGTATTTGGTCTTCGACCCCAGTTCCAGACATGGAGATCTTAATCCCTTAGAATTTCATGGGTAATAAGAGTGTCTTCATTTTTAATAATTTAATCATTCTTGGTAGGCACTCAGATGGGTCCAGTCACCTGGAAGACTAAGCAGCAATTAAAAGCATGGAAGCTTCATTCCAACTCCCGTCCTGCAGGAAGGGGAGAGAGGCTAGAGCCCAAGTCAAAAATAGCTCATGCTTACATGATGAAGCTTCCATAAAAAAATCCTGAGCGCCAGTGTTTGGGGAGGTCTGGATATGTTAAACATGTAATGGAACCTGCAGAGGAAACAGAAACTTCTTGCCTCTCCCACTTCCATACATATCTTCTGTCTAGCTTTTTATCTGCATCCTTTGCAATGGTTTTTCTAAATAATAAATGGGTAAATATCAGTAAGTACTTCCCTGAGCTCTGTGAGCAACCCTTGCAAATGATTAAGCCACAAGTGGGGAGGAATGCAAGACAGTGGTCAGAGGAACTGCACTTTATTGCCAGTTAGTCAAAAGAAGAGGTCACAACTGATAGCTCAAGTGTGGGCAATTGTGTGAGACTGAAATCTTAACCTATAGGATTGGACCCTGACCCCAGGCAGACAGACACTGTAAAATTAAATTAAATCATCGGAGACACAGTTGATGTTGCTAAGGAACTGGTATGTTGAGAATCCACCCCTCCAGACCAATATGCTTTCAGAGGTGCTGAGTGGTGGGTGTGAATAGCAAAAGCCAGTTTTCCTATTACATTCGGCTATAGTTATCTCTCAAGATAAAGCAACCAAGTGAAAACAAGCTAAATCCCATCTGTTCTTAGGTTCTACTGTGAGAACTTACAACTCTGTGATCTGAGAGGTTCAAGTTCATTGTCACTTCTGTAGGAGGGAGGAACATGTTGGCTAAAAGATTCAAGACTGACTTGAATCAGACTTGGAGAGGTCCTGCGTCCAAACTGTTCCTAAGTAATTTTCTTCTTAGGCAATAGTAATAATATAGGTAGTGAACAGGTTCCTAAGACAGCATGTCAAAATCTATTTTAATCTGTAACCAGAAAAAATAAATTGATAGCTATAGTTCACAATTTATGGTTCTATTTGCATGAGAAAATGCACTGTGAGCCCAAAGTAAAGACATCCTATCTCTCAGCTTTTGAAAGCTCCCTAGCCCCTCCCCAAAAGAAAACTAGGAGAGAATAGGGACCCTTTTGTTCAGCTACAAGTAGCTACAAGGACCCTCCCAAAGCAGTTCCTAAGCGTCCCATGGGTGGATTTTCCTGTGTGAGTGGCACTGGCCCTGTGGGATATGTTGAAGTCACTCGAAAGGTCAGATTGTTTGCCCTTTTTTTCTAAATCAGAATCGTGCTGTCTTCATAGAAATAAATACTCCAAAGTAGAAAGGAGACCTTGCCAAGCCTGAAGGCAGGTATCTCTCTGCTCAGAACATTTTGTTGTAGTTTGAAGTAACAATCCATGCAAGCACTTTTAGAAACATAGTTAAGTAGGAGTATTTTCTTGAAACATAGAATTCTCACCTTTCAGGAATGTAAGTAGCCTTTCTCCATTGGTTTGTTTTCGTTACTAAGATTACAGTCTCTGTAGTGTTTCAAACCTAAAGAACTTAGCCACGAGACGGCTATCTCATTCCCCAGAGAGCATTCTGCCAGAGAACCTGTGCCCTCTTAACCTCTCTCTGCCTCTAGCCTCAGGCCCTGGCCTCCACACAGGAAATACCAGGCTAAAAATGATCGTTCAGGTCAAGCCCTTCCCAGGGGCTGGTGGGTGACGGAGGCAGGGTAAATCACATGGTGTACCTCTCCGCCCCACCCTTAGCCCATCACAGGCAGGAACAACCAGGTGGAATTGAACAGCCAGTGCTCTTCCACAGAAAGAGAGAGACCTTTTTAAGTACCTTGAGAGGAGCATGGGGAAATGAGAGCTTCTTGGACACCTGGGCAAGAGTGAGGACAGAGGACACTGTATCAGTGTACAGCATGGATGCATGGAAACCTTGGATCTGTTTTTAGTATGGCCCAAAGGAAAGGATTTCTCTATTGCCAACTCTGCCACAATGAGTCACCGGCCAGCTATCTGGTCACTTTAGTGCAGCCCTTTAGAGTCCGCGACAACTGCCCTCTTCATTTAGGATGGCTCTGAATAAAATGGTAGCCAAAGAATTTGACTCTGGCTCTTCACCCACTCTCAAGCTGTGCTAGGCCTGCAAGAAGGTCATTATAGCTTCTATTTGTATCCTTTCTCCTCTTACAAGATAGACTCTCAGAATGCAGCGTGTCTGCCACAGTAAGTCCTGAGCCAAGGCTGCTCATATAGAACAAACAGAAGATGAGTTTAGCAGAAATGGCAGGAGGGGCCCAGAGTGTCTATCTCTAAGTGCACATGGGAAAGGAAGAATAGGACCAACACCAGGAGTACTCAGACAGAGGACAAAGCCACCTGAGAAGTGCTTGAGGTAGTGACAAAATGATCTTATTTCCGACACAATTGCCTCAGACTACCAGCAAACCCTTTAACTCACCTCACTCCACCAACGCCACTTGGCTAGCCCTTCGTGTTTAACACGATACCAAGCTGATAAAGCCCTGCTCGTTCGGGCTGTTTCGAGGTGAGGATACAAACATGCCATTTGGTTGACCAAAATTAACTGCTAGTAGGTCTAAGGGAAAATGAACTCCACCTTGTCGGAATAATTTTTGTACTGACGTCTCTACTGGATTAGCTTAATGATTAAACCAGGATTTCCTTTAACTCCAGTACGCAAAGCGCCTCCCATCCTTGACCAAGAGGAGGCATACATATGTTACGGTAATGTCTTCACCTCCAACCCAGTCAGGAGATCTCCCCGTCTTCTATTTTCTGCTTGTGTAAAGCTCAAGAATGAGAAAAATGTGTCCTGAACATGCACACAGCCTTGGGAATGTAACAGCCCTGGGTATCCATGTGTTTTCTAGATCCTCAGGACTATCTCAAGCTTTTAGAAATCCCCAAGGTATCACAGCCCTCTGTTTTTCCTTGGAAGCTTTCTGGTTAGTTAGCTGGAAAGGTTATCTACTGCTTCCAGCAACTGAAAAATTGTGTCTAATGGTTTAAAAAACAACACTCTGGGTAAAAGGCTTTCTGCAACCCAGAGATGAGGTCAAATAAATAAGACTTCTAAGTGGGGCCTTCCAAGGAAGGACTAGACAGAGGACATGGGGATAGTTCTTTAGCTAGGCAGCTGGCGTTTCTGTGACTAAACTGTTGATTTTCAAGGATATTCTAGCTACAAAGTACAAGGCCAAAGACGGGGCCAGACAAGAAGAACTACTACAAAGTTCCTCTTCCCAACATGTTGTTGGTTTTCTTGGTTACATGGACCCTGAATTGGTGCAAGCCTTTTGTTTCCAGAATTCTGAACACATTGACTCTGACATGTGCTGCCTTGTTTTTGGAGTTTTTGTTGTTATTGTTGTTGTTCCATTGCCATTAGGAGAGAATTTTCAAAAGCCTTTGTTCTGCCATTTTTACTGATGTCATACTTTTCCCAGGGAATGGCTATATTTTCTCAGGGTTGTTTTGGAAAATCATAAGTAAATGAAAAAAGAAGACTGCCTTGAAAAACAAGATGTTTTTACTACAGTTTAACAAAGACACTTACAAAACAAGGCTCCAAGATACTGTGAACCTTGTGCTAAAGAAAGAAATGCCACAAGCTCTCTAAAAAGGCCAGAGTCTCAGGGCCAAGAGGGATTTGTGATAGAGGTTAACTCCTTGTAGGTTCCCCTTTCTAACTGCAAGCAAGGACTGCTGGTTCCAATCAGCCTCCTCAGCAATGCATACATATTTAACATACTGCTAGGTCACATCTTCAAAATCACAGCATTCACAGGAGAAAACACATACACACAGTTCATTCTATAAACTCTACAGGGTGCCTTCTATGTGCTGGGCATGAAGAAAAGCTAATCGGTGAGATACAGCAATAGTCCTTCGAAGGTTTTGAATCTATAAGGGAAGATGGTTCTGGAATCAGCTAATAACAGGATGTAGAGCATATAAAGTGTGGTAGAAGGTAAGAAAAAGAAAGGACACAAGGCCAACTAGGGTGTAGATGGACCATCTCAAGTTTAAGAGCACATATGTAGTACTTACAAACTGGGAAGCTGGGGCTATATGAACACACGGGCATATTAAAAGTATACCAGAAAAAAGCAGACCCAAGAATTTATCAACCTCATCAGACAGGCAACGGGTGTAACACCTGCACCGAGACCCTGAAGGACACCTAGTACTGCTATGACAACAGCCTCTAGTGATGCAGACCATCTGATCACCCGGTATGTTTGTCAAGGTATTAGCAGGTTCTTGTGACTGTCCCCCGGGCTTCAGCTCAGCTTGGTCCCTACAGCTACTCAAACTGCTGTCCATAACTCTGTTAATCCATCTATTAGACCTTGTCTCTATGGTTCAACTTAGTCCAGACTGCAACCCCTGCAGCTCAACCCTGTAGCCCTACAAGTCAACTTCAGCAGCTTGCCAACTGGGTACCTGATCTTACCACTGAAGGGATGTTCTTTGCATCTGCACTGGATCTCTACTTGTCTCCAGTGAGGCCTTTTTGAACCCCTTGAACTCTGCTCCAGCCTTTCCAATACTTCTGTAGCTATCCTATAACCTTCATACATAAAAATAGAATTACCACTTGTTGTGCAATGTATGCTCTGAGATTTAATATTAGTAATTAAGATTATAATAAAACCAGGGCTACTTGGCAAATTGTAGCCAGCAAGCTACCAGTATAACTTACGAATTTGTTGTTGTTCAATAAATTCTGATTTTGTTGAAAGACATAAACATGTCCATCTGTTTCTCATATGGCACACTCACAACAATGGCAATAAAACAGAAGCTGTAATGAGGAAGGGAGGAACTTCCTGGTTGAGGAAACACTGAGTGGACTTGGCAAGCAACTCAGTGTAGGGTGGGGCAGGTGAAATTGAGAGACTAAAAAAATAACTTGTAGCTTTCAAGTCTGAGTGATGAGATGTTGACAGAAAAATACAGGAGTGGGTGGGCGGATGATAAGATTGGAGAAACCGAAACAGTTGAGACTCATAGGCATGGGTGCCAAATTTCAAAAGAGAAGGAGAAGCCCACCTACAAAGGAATTTTGAAAAGAAGCACAGTAGATGGCAGGTTAATTAAAAAGGCCTAGAAGTCAGAAGAAAAATCCAGAACACCAAAATTCTGGCACATGGCAGAATGTGCCTTCATTTGCTTCTGCCTGGGTTTATTTATTGTTCTGGTCTCCCCAAGTCTCTGCTGACCTCTGCAAAGGTCCTGTCCCCTCTTCATTTATTTCCTTCCCTGTGTCTGACTCTTCTGCGTCTGACAATCAAGAAGTTAGAAAATTTTAAACTGAACAATGAGTGTAGCTCTGACCATACCACCATGTGTATTTGCTGAGAAGAGGGCAGCACACTGGATACATGGATGCAGAACAATATGTAGTGGCCATATAATGTAAGACCGGAGGCCCATCTTCCACAATGGAGGTGAGAAGGACCTTGATTCTTCATGCTTTCTCCATCCACTCAGTCACTGCCACATGGAGTGAGTTAAAAGTATCCCACCTCCATGGTCCATTATACCAGTAACACTGGACAAGTGAAACCAAGCGAACACAGTTGTAATCCTCCAATACTGAGCTCATGATTTATGCAGAAAAATGAAACTGACACTGTCCAGTCAAATAGCATGCTAACTGGTTTTCTGATCCTCATCTATGATTCTCTGGGATTTTCCATACCTGCCATGGTAAAGAGAAGGAAGTTCTGTTGGAAATGGTTCTAGGCTAGAAACTCCAAAATGTTAAGTTCTACCCTCATGTTGCCATTTCACTTAACCTGTGACCTTGGAGGATCCACTGTACTCCTTTGGACCTCAGATTCTACTTTAAAATGTATGATGCATTTTTCAAACCCTCGGGTCATACTTCATCAAGGGTTATGAAATTTACATAGTGTGTTGTAGTCAGTGCTTTCGGTGGACATGGCCACACCTTAACAAGGATTGCTTAGACGTGCATATCCATGACCTCAATTAGAACTTTGATCTCACTTCAGGCCCTCAAAGACAGACTTGTGTGTTTGGTGAATGTCTTTTTCCCTCTTCCCAGTGTGGCCACATTGAATCAATCTCCTTTTCCTGCTTTCCACTTAAAAAAATAAATAAATAAAATTGAGAGTTGGAGAGATGGCTCAGTGGGTAAAAGAAATAAAGTTTGAGTCTCTAACATTTATAACAACAAAAATAAAGCAAGGCATGGTCTTGCTTGCTATAATCTCAGTTTTGGGCTATGGTAGTTGGGGGAGACAGTTGTGGAAAGATAGGCAGATCCCAGGTGCTCACTGGCTGGCCAACCTAGGCAAAATATTAAAGTTCAAGTTAAACTAAAGACCCTGTCCCAAGAGAATAAGGCAGGCAGCAATAGAGCGAGATATCAAACATCCTCCTTACCTCTATACGGCACATATACAGACAAGCACACAACACACAAGCCCCCACACAAACAAGAAGTGAAATGAAACATCACGAAGGGAATTTGCTGATTCTGTTTACATTTATATAAACTAGATTACAATCTAAAATGTATTTTTCATAGTGTGATGATCAAGGTTAGAAAGGTTAGAAAAGGCTGGAAAGCCACTTGTCCAATACAGTAGCTACATATGCCTTTTAAAATTAAATCAAGATGTTTTGAGTGTAGCTCAATGAAACGTAAAGTGCATGCTTATAGCAGGTATGGGGCCCCAAGTTTAAGCTTCAGCACCAATTTAAAAATCAGTTTTTCACTTCGGCATTGTTGGTGGGAATGCAAGCTGTTACAGCCCCTTTGGATGTCACTGTGGCGATTTTTCAGAAAATTAGGGAACAACTTTCCTCAAGACCTAGCAATACCACTTTTGTGTATATATCCAAAGGATGCTCAAT
>LOJH01057232.1:0-11583 GCA_001685095.1 Ellobius talpinus | reverse complement strand
ACCATCCAAAATGAGATCTGGTGCCCTCTTCCAGCATAATAATAAAAAAAATCTTAAAAAAAAAGTTCACTTTAAGGACACAGTTTGCCTACTTGCACACATGTACCCAAAACCAGTCTAGGGCGGATTGGCCCATTGCCTGTAGTTCCCAGATGGTACAGTTGAAACCAAGGAGTATCAAAAGGTTGCTCAGGAGAATAGTTTATTCTTCTTGTTTAAAGCAAGCTCTATGCAAGCCGGAGTCCTAGATTGCTAACAAGTTGCTAGGTACATTGTTCAGAGATGGGTGTATGCATAGCCCAAGTTATTCTCTATGATTAACTGCCTCATTAGGAAGCATATTCTTTCTCAATAAGCGAAGGCTGCCTTTCTTGGGAATTGAATTCATTTTTATTTGAAGAAAACGTGATGGAAGTGTATATAGATAGGCCCCTTAGCCTTACTTAGTTTAGCAATAGACCTTATATTGAAAAGATCACTATGTCATGAGAGGTGATTCAGGGGTTGAGAGCACTTATTCTTGCAGAGGACCCATGGTAGCTCACAACCATCTGTAACTCCAGTTTCAGGAGACGGGATGCTTTCTGACCTTCACAGGCACCAGACATTTCAAAGTTCACATACATGCACACAGGCAAAACACTCATGTGCATAAGATTAAATCTGAAAAATGTTTTTAAGGATCACTTTGTCACAAGGGGGAAAAGAAGAGTGCATATGTAAAACAACAACACTAAAATGTTACAATTAGTCACCAAGACGGGATGGAGTCGGTACCAAGACCTGCTGGGAGCTTCTGTGAACAGTCCCGGGACAGTAGCCTTGCCTGTAAGGCCAGGAGGCCGGCGCTGTTCCAGAGTTGGAGCTGGGTTGAGGATAAGGCAGAGAAAGAGCATGGTGTTTAGTTTGCCAAATGTTCAGCTACTGTTTCTAAGCCAGCCATGTTTTATAGTGTGTTTAGTTTGTCCAAATGTTCAGCTACTGTTACAAAGTCGGCCACATTTTGTAGTCCACCAGATTACTGAGCTGGAGCTGCAGAAGCTGGGGATATACATATAAAGAAAGCCCACATTCTACTTTGTATACCTTCTCTCAGCCAGACAGCTATTATGTGATGTGTGAATCTGGGTGGCATCCAGGAAGCCTGGGTTTCAGGGTTACTGTCATGAGTACACCATATCAGAAACATAGATAGACACATTTGTGTCTTTCCGCAAGGTCAGACTTGAAGACAAATTCACAAAAGTTATGCTGGCTGCAATTTGCCAAGTAGTTCTGAATTCCCTCGATAGCTAGCTGGGGCAAACACCAGTCTTTTTATCCCTGTCTTAGCCTGCTAACACTAACTCTGAGCTCACAGTTGCATGTGACACAGAAATCATGTCTACTCGTATGTGTGTGTAGATTCTGGGATGACTACAGGGGATGACTACAGAAGCTAAGGAGGCTACAGAGAGGCTTTCCTGAGGCAGAAGGCTGATAGAGATGTGGAATCTGTGGGGAGAGGCGGGGTAGAAAAGAACCCTGTTGGAGAAGCTTCTGGAAACTCTTCATCTGCAGAAGTGGACATGCAGGACCATGAGGTGCAGGACTGACGGGTAAACAACTGGACAGATGTCAGGTTCTCTGCTTGTTGGTCCCATGCACCAACCAGGTGGTCAGATGGCAGGTTGGTGGAGGCTTTGGTGTCAGGTATGAGGCAACAGTGTTTTCCCCATCTGCAGTCTGGAGGTTCTGTGAAGGTCTTGGTTTTTGTGGCAGTTCCACTATGCCCATGTCTCAGTGTACTCGGATAATTAGCAGAGTAGCTAGCCCCTTTTACCTTTAGGAGGAAGTTACTTAGTATCAGTCTGTGCCTTGTCCGTCATCCTTCCCCTTCATCTGTACTTAGAATGGAGTCACCCAGGGTAAGGCACCGAAGGAAAACCAGTTTCACAAACTGTGAGGTAACACAATGCAAAGTGCAGACTTCTGCCTCTCTAGCCATGGCCAGGGAAGGGAAGAGCTGCTCCCCAAATTTTTATTTCCTAAACTTACTATATAACTTCCCTCAGAAATACTGGTTACTGGTTTTTGATGTAGTGAAATGAGTATATAATTTAAAAAGTGATTTAATTTTATTAGTTGTGTATATGAATGTATGTACACCTCAGTGTTTACACATATGTAGAGACCAGAGCTCACATTTAGGCATTGTCTTCAGAAGCTATCCATCTTGTTTTTTGAGACATGATCTTTCATTGGCCTGGAGTCTGCCAACTAGAGTAGGCTGGCTGGCCAGTGAGCCCCAGGGATCCTTCTGTCCCCACCCCCCGCTGCTGGGATTATAAGCATGGGTTTACCTAACATCCTGGCTTTTTTTTTCTTTTCTTTTTTTAAATTATTTTAGACAGGGTTTCTCTGCATAGCCCTGGCTGTCCTAGAACTTGCTCTGTAGACCAGGCTGGGCACAAACTCAGAGACCTGCCTGCCTCTGCTTCCCCAGTGTTGGGACTAAAGACCTGTGACACCACGCCCTGACTTAAATGTGAATTCTAGGAAATTGTCAGTCCACATAGCAAGCACTTCACCAACTGAGCCCTCTCCTCAGCTTTCCAGCCAGACTCAGTCATGAGTATTAACCTATTTGTGCTCAATGGTACGAATAATGTACCTCTCAGACTGTAGTATGGGCCAAGCATGGTGAGCTGCCCATAGCCCAAGCTACTTGGGAGGCTGAGGCAGGGGGTTCATTTGACCCCACATTAGTGTGAGACCCACTCTAAGCAATACAGTGAGACATGTCATTTTGCTTATTTTGTCCTTATTTTGTTTGCTGATTGATTGATTGATTGATTGATTGATTGAGACAGTCTATGCAGCTCTGTCTAGCCTGTGCCTCACACAGATCTACCTGCCTTTGCCTATGGAATGCTGGCCGTGACAGTGGGTACCACTACACCAGACACATTTTCAAATGGACAAGTAAAGCTAATCAAAGGATGTCAAGGGTTTGGTTGCTTGGTTAGTAATTTTTTTGTTTTTGAGACAAGGTTTCAATGTCCCAAGCTGACCTTGAACTCATTATGACTGAGTATGGCCTTCAACTCCTAGCCGGAACTACAGGTGTGCACCACTATACCCAACTCAGGTTTCATTTCCTTAAAGGTTTCTTTTTTTCACAGGATTTGAATCTTCTATGACTAGTAATTACATGTCAGGATTCTAGGAGAGTGTAAGGGCCTAAAGGAGATCTCAGGATTCTATTGCCAATTTGTATGTATGTGGAAAATGAAATAAATATCCCCAGTGTGGTAGCTCGTCAGGTGGTGGTGGTGCTTGCCATACGGTGGGTGTGGTAGCTCGTCAGGTGGTGGTGGTGGTGCTTGCCATACGGTATGGTAGCTCGTCAGGTGGTGGTGGCCCTTGTCATACGGTATGGTAGCTCGTCAGGTGGTGGTGGCCCTTGCCATACAGTATGGTAGCTCATCAGGTGGTGGTGGCCCTTGCCATACAGTATAGTAGCTCGTCAGGTGGTGGTGGTGCTTGCCATACAGCCTGGCAACCTGAGTGTGCTCCCTGGAACCCTCATAAAGGTAGGAGGAGGGAACCAACACCAGAAAGTTGTCCTTTGACCTCCACATATGAACCATGACACAAGACCCCATACCACACAAACACATCATGCATACACATCAACAATAATGAAAACAATAGTTTTTAATTAAGAAATACTGGGCCAGGTGTGGTATTGTACACCTTTGATCCTAGTGTTTTCTCCAGGAGGCAGGAAGACCTCTGTGAGTTTAAGGACAGCCTTGATGAAAAATGAGTTCAAGCCAGTCAGGGTCATACTGTGAATCCCTATCTCAAAACGAAAACAAAACAAAACTGCCTAGAGCAAGCCAAATACGATGGCACATGCCTTTAATCCCAGCACTCAGGAAACAGGCAGGCGGATCCTAGTTTGAAGTAAGCCTGGTCTACAGAGCATTCCAGGGCAGCCAGGGCTACACAGAGAAACCTTGTCTTGGAAAAAAAAGAAAGGAGAAAAAATAAAAAGAAAAATAATACAGGTATTTCCTACCATTGTTAGGTTAGTATTCAGTCTCTCTGATGTTTTTTTCCCGAGACAGTGTTTGTCTGTGTAGCCCTGGCTGTCCTGAAACTTGCTCTATAGAGACCAGGCTAGCCTCATCCACCTGCCTCTGACTCCCGAGTCCTGAGATTAAAGGTGTGCGCTGCCACCATTGCCCATGTCTCTGAGAATCTTGACTAACATAAATTGTGTTTTCCTCAAAATAGGTGCTAGCTTTTGGCAGCCATAATTCTTTACAAGTTTTGCCTGATAGTGAGTTAAAATCTTTCTCACTTGCCAGAGGAAGCCACTCACCTTCAAATGTTTGAAGACGGTACTTGTGTGGTTCAGGTTTTCTTGCCCACCCTGAGTTCATGATGAGCCTGCAGTACAGTCTCCAGATGCTAACAGCCCAGGGTGGTGGCACACTCCCAGAACTTGGGAAGTGAGGACAGGGAGATAAGAAAAAGGGGAATCTCTCAGCTACTGAGTGAGCTCAAAGACAGCCTGAGCCCAGGACACATGAGACCCTGTCTCAAAAACAAAGAGCACAACAGCACCACACCTAGTGTTGCATCTTCAGGGCACCTCGCCAGCCTTGAGATGGGGCTGGTTTTGCACCACCCGTTTGTCCTTCCTTCAGATGCTTTCTTCCCAGTTGTAATCTTCAGGGCAACCACTCAGCTTCTTATGGCTTCTCTAAAATTGAAACCTAGGGCCAACAAGATAGCTCAGGAAGGGAAAGGCACAGGTCACCATGCCTGATGACCTGAGTTCAATCCCCAAGGTCTACATGGTAGGAGAGAACCTACCACAGGTTGTCTTCTGACCTCCACACATATGCCTGGCAAGTGCACACAGACACAAACACAAGTAAATACACATAAAAAATAAAACTGAAGCCCACGAGTAAGCACACATTTGCAGGTTGCAGATGCTCCAGTGGTGTTTTATATGTGCTCAGATTTCCAACAAGAGATTTCTTTCAAACCTGAATTCCATTCCCCAGAGTCAGCTTCTGATGAAACAGACTACATATTTCTTGGCAAACACATATGATTTAAGATGTACAATGTGATGTCATGAATCCTTGACTTATTAAACAAATGCATTTTTATTTTTGTTTTCAGATAGTGGCCAGAACAATAGTGCCAGTAGTAAAAGTGAACGACTGAGTGCCAAGCTCAGAGCTTTGCCTGGGACAGATGAACCCTATGAAAGTAGCAGTAACAAAGAAATAGGCAAGTGCTGGTCCTCCCCACCCAGCTTCTCCAGCACAGCTGGTCTGAAGAAGACCCGGAGGTGGCAAGTGTGTCCTGTCCTGGGGAACTGCTGAGAACTGACATGTGCAGACTGGTCACAGACTTGCAAGAGTGTTTCTGTTCACTCTGAGTCATTGGGTTGGACTGAGTCTAGATTGCTTTCAAGTTTCTTGTTCTATCTATTCTAATGGCATGATCTCTTTTGAAACCTAGATGCCTCCTATGTGGATCCACTGGGCCCTCAAATAGAAAGACCAAAAACTGCAGCCAAAAAGAGAATCGACGAGGATGATTTTGCTGATGAAGAGTTAGGAGATGACTTGCTTCCAGAATAATACAAACTCTAATATGCTGTGAGTGAGTGAGTGAGTGAGTGAGTGTGTGTGTGTGTATGTGTGTGTATGTAAGCCAGAAGACAGCCTCAGGTGTTGTTCCCCAGGCATTGCCCACCCCCATTTTTATTTGTGACAGAGTCCCTCTCTGGCCTGGAACACACCATGTAGGCGATGGCCAGCAACCCCCAGGGATCTGCCTGTCTCCACTTCCTCTTCCCCAGTGCTGAGATTATAAGAACATGCCACCACACCCATCTTTCCTTAAAGGGGCTCTGGGGCTTGAACTCAGGTCCTCTGGCTTTCAAGGCAAGCACTTTCCCAACTATACTCTCCCTGGCCCAGTAAGTCACTTACTAAAGGAAAGAAATCACCTTGTAAGATAATGCTCATGTTAAACCTGGGGTCAGATGTTCGAACTTTAATTTTGTACACTGTTGAAACTTTAAATGTATTCTGTTCTCTGAAGATGGATTTGTGCTGTCATTTTTAATGGAATAAAAGCCATGAAGCTACTACCTTAGGCCAATGACTTCCTTACCTTTCTAGTAACACTGACCAGCAAAGAGAAGTCAGTTTTTTAGAACAGCATAGTATCTGCCTACCCACAAGACAGCTTGTGTATACCCTTTTTCCTTTATTACTATATATTAAGTGCCAGTAGTGAGCTTACTGTATTTAATTGCTTAAGAATTATGAAGATATATAGATATATAGATGTGTGTGTGTGTTCTTTATTCAAGCTACATTGCTTGGAGTTTGGGAGGTTTTGCTTGGAGTCTTTGGGAAGTTTGTCTCACTGTTAAGACAGTTCTCTTTTGAAGGCAGCATAACAAAACGGAAATAGAGAAGACACCAAACTGTAACCTTGCTCTTTTTAATGGTCCCCACTGGTGTGTGCACAGTGAAGCGGGGTCTCAAGACTGGTTGGCCCACTCCTAGCTTAGAGCATGAGGCTGGGGCAGGACAGCTTGTGTTTTCCTTTAGACATGTCTGTGAGGGTCTAGACTGTCCAGTGAATTAGCTGCTCCATCTCACTTGTTCAGAATGGTTGTACTGAACTTGTGGGCTCAAATGATCCTCCTGGCTCAGCCTCCTGAGTAGCTAAGACTGTAAGCAAATGCCACCTCACCCAGAAACATTTTAAAATATGAGGGTATTGTGGGGTGCCCAACCTCAACTAATACATTTCCAGTGCAACCCCTACACTCAAAGTTCAGGGAAAATCAAAAGAGGGGGATGAATCTAAGAGCCAGAGACCAGAACATCTGCTGTGAGATGGTGTCTTCTGTATATGATGGAGAAGCTACACACGAGTTCTCAACAATACAGCTACCTGAACAGATCAGATAATGACATCAATAGCTGATGTACCAGTGTTATCAGGGACAATTCCATAGAGTCCCACCTCTAGATGAAAAGCTACAGGTGGCTAGTGCCCGTCTCCTCCAGGGATGAACTCTCCTGCATAGGTTGTTCAATCCCAGGAGTGAGCCCTGGCTGGACATGTACATATAAATAAAACTAAATGGACTCAGTGGGTTATATATACACGTGTATGTGTGTATGCATAATATATAAGTATATACATGTAGCAAAAAGATGATTTGAGAGGGGAGGACCTTGGATGAGGTAGGGAAGAGGTATAGATATGTTGAAATAGAAAGGGCAAGGAAAGTTCAATCCAACCAAAGGAATAACAGAACAGTCAACTTTTTACACAGATATTCTCATAAAGATATTTGATTTGGGCAATAATTATATATATGTGTTATTGTGTGTAATTATATGTGTGTTATATATGTGTGTAATTATATATGTGTGTTATTATTAGGCAGATCTCTGTGAGACTGAGGCCAGCCTGGTCTACAAGAGCTAGTTCCAGGACAGGCTCCAAAGCTACACAGAAACCCTGTCTCGAAAAACAAAAAAACAAACAAACAAAAAAAAGTGACTGTGGAAAAGGGAATAAAGGTAGAAGAGGTAGAAAATTCAATAGGGTATTTGTATTGAATGCTGTGTTAGTCAGTGTTATTGTCTGAATGTGACATGCTCCCCAGTGGCTCGTGTGCTTGAACATCCAGTCCCCAGCTGGCAATGGTGTTTAGGGAGGTGGAATGTTTAGGAGGTGGCACCTCGTGGGAGGAAGTGAGTCACTGACACATAGGCTGCTTCTGTCTCCTGGTCCACTGAGCTCTGACAAGCAGCTGCCTGCCACACTCCTGCCATCACAGAACCGCCTGCCATCATGCCTTTCCTGTAATGGATTGTGTTCTCTCAAACTGAGCCAAAATAAATGTTTCCCCTAAAGTTGCTTTCTGTCGAGTATTTGATCAGTAATGAGAAAAATAACTAATATAATTAGCTTTTCACTACCATAACAAAATACCTGAGATAACCAACCTGTAGTGGGGGAAAGGTTTATCGTAGCTTGAAGCTACATTGATTTTGGTCTCTGATTACTTGGTCCTATTGCTTTGAGCTCATGCTGACACCTGTTTGAATGAGAATGGTTTCTGTAGATTCTTAGATTCAAATACTTGGTCACCAGTGAGTGGCACTATTTGAAAGGGAAGTGCATCACTAGGAATGGGCTTTGAGGTTTCAAAAAAACCTATTGTCAGCTAGGCCTGGTGGTGCACTCCTTTAATCCCAGCACTCAGGAGGCAGAGGCAGGTGGATCTCTGTGAGTTCGAGGCCAGCCTGGTCTACAAAGTGAGTTCCAGAACAGCCAGGGCTATACAAAAAACAACAAAATAATAATAAAAACAAAAAAAAAACAACCCAACAACAAAAAGCCTGTTTCAAGCCTAGATCTGGATGTAGATCTCTCAGCTACTTCTCTACTCCTCCAGCACCACGTCTGCCTACACACCACCATACTCACTGCCATGATGACAATGGACTAACCCTCTGAAATTGTAAGCCAGCCTCAATTAAATGCTTTCATTGATAAGAGTTGCCATGGCCATGGTGTCTCTTCACAGCAATAGAATACTAAGATAGTACCGTAAGTACATCACGGCAGAAGCATGTGGCAGAACAGCCCATTCATCTGATGGGTAACCCAGAACCACAGGAAAGACACAGCCCCAGTGACCTGCCTTAAATTCATGGACCTTGGAGGACACTTCTCCAAGCCATAAAAAAATGTTAATCTGAGACAAATGCTAATCCCAGCTTTACATGAATTCCAGGGACTGAACTCAAGTCCTCTGCCATGTATAGCAAGCACTTTACTGACTGAATCATCTCCCCAGTCCAAGTTAATTTTTTTTAAGAGTTGGATTAGTGCAGGCAAGTACTGCAAAAGAAAAGCACACCAAGGGATTATAAGAATGATAATAAAGATGAGCCAGGAAATGGCTAGAAGGGAGAATTAAAGGGTAACATGTCAATGAGGAATGGCATGATTTGAAGACAGATAAAGTCTGAGAAGTGCAGAACAGTACATACATGGGTGCTGGAATCAGATACGGGGATGTAGTTAGCTATTTCTGATGAGGCAACACTTTGGATACAGCCACACAATTTGATAGCTGATATCAGACAAAGCAGGGAAAGACAAAAATTCATGTGGGCACTCAGAACCAGGTGGTATTGTACAAGTTGATGGTGCAGGATTAAGCAGCAAAAACAATGCAAGATCCAGGTGCTAGACTCAGCCATGAATAAAAGGAGCTCATGCTACATGAGGGAGCATCAAAGAATATTTTTGCATATACAACTTACTCAGACTCCAAGGACAGCATGGAAGTAGCCAATCACACACTGGCTTTGGAAGTTACAGTGCCAAATAATGACTTAAGACTCTCCAGCAGTTAACAGTGTCCATCCTTCATGCTGAGGATCATGGTTCAGTTCCCAGCACCCTTACTGAGCAATGGCTGTGACACCAGTTCCAGGAGACATGTTGCTCTCTTGTAGCCTCTGTGGGCACGTCAAGGTTGGTCCACGCTGTCTTGCATCTTTGCTGGACTTGGGACAGCTGAGTGGAGCAAGGGATGAGAAAGAAAATATCAAGCTAACTCTAGACAGCTATGCTAGTGGAGACAGAGTACAGAATGTCAAACATGCACCGTTACCTGAGGGGCACGGTGAGATTAACTGTACTTTGCACCTCTTTTCCCGTCAACATAGATTAATATAGACTTCATTTTTAAAATTTTTATTTTCATGTTTATGAATGTTTTGTCTGCATGTGTCTGTGCATCATCATCTGTGTACCAGGTGTCCTCAGAGGTCAGAAGAGGGTATCAGTCCCATGGAACTGGAGTTGCAGATGGCTGAGCGTCACCATTGGGTGCTTAGGAACCAAACACAAGTTCCTCTACAAGAGCAGACAGTGCTCTTAACTGGCTTAACCTTTAGAGTATTTGTTTAGATTACTGTGCATATGAAATGACGTGTATGTGGTGGCTGGACAACTCTGTGGAGTGGCATAGAACCTGGCCCACCAGTGTTGCATGGTAAGCCCACTGAGCCATCTCCCCAGCCCCAAGTTTGGACCAGTTATTAACTTGCGTCTTGTCACAAAACGCGGAGACCTGGGAAGAACTCGTTATAATGTTACTCTGCGCCTATTTGTAAGCTTCGCGCCACTATTTAATCACAAATGAATCTGACGCTCCAATCAATGTTTTCGGGAACGGAGACCTTCCACAAACTGAAAACCGTTAAAGGAAAGCTGGGAGAGGGGAGAAGTTGTCCAGTGATCAGACACTGGAAGGTCCTTTGACGGCTGGCCCTGTGCCACTACGGACATGAAAGGATGCTGTAATAGGACCGGTGAGTCGTTCATGGAACTCTGGTAATGACAAGCTCACCCCGGAAATACTCCTACACTGTTTTTCAAACAGAAAATAAGCAGTATTTGAGTGCCGACGCCTTTATTCCCATTTTCCTAGAAATGAGATGTTAACGATTTATGTGCTAGTCAGAAAGTGTTCCATAAACCCAGATGTGTTTCCTAAGAACTGCAAATTGTTTAAGCAGTCATGATCGAAGGACTTTAGCGGTAAAGCAGTTACAAAGCATTTTAGTTTTAAAGCATCGAAGGCAAATGTTCGATTGCACAGCATAACTGAAATGCAGTTTACTGGTTTACAATTTGGTTAAAACCCAAAGCTGCAAGCCATTTTAGGGAGTCAAAAATTATTTTGCACACTTTCAAAAAGCTTTCTGCTGGTTCCAACCATTTGTTTTTATTTTCACAGGGTCAGTGCTCAAAAGTAACCATATTCATTAGCTTTGTAGAATGGACAAGGAGGTGAGCAAGCTCTCTTGAGATCCTGAGATACAATATGGTCCTTCATTTGGGCTGATTTCTCTTAGTTAATTCACAGAACTTTAGGCTCATTTTACACGTCTGCTCACACAATATCATGGTTGAGTTCTCCAACACTGTAAAACCAGACCAAGAGATGCCCACTTACAGCCGTGTGTCAGGTGGGGGAGGGTATTTATTACTCTGCCTTTAGCTGAATAAGAGGCACGGAGTCATTTTATGAGTATTAAGGGGGAAACAGTTTCCTCTCGCCTCACAGAACATTTATTTTTTAATCTCTAATATAAATTCTTCGAACTATGAAATCGCAGAAGATGAGGTCCCAAGGAGGAGAGTCCTTCTAGGTTTGAGTTCATTCATTTCCAAGTGGCCTGTCCAGCTCCTGGACCGCTTTTAATGCCTAGAGAAATCCGTTTCCTCTGAGCCAAAGTCGGCCTCCCGACTGCATCCCCGCCGCCCCACTGGTCGGTGCCTAGACGTCGAGGCCAGTCACCACCTCCTCCTCCAGCCAGGCGGACCGCGCCAGTCCACTTCGGTGGGGGCGACACCCAACCCGCAGGCCACACGCCCCGCGTGTGCGGCGCCTTTATTTACTTCGCTCAAGAGCCATCAGCCCCCCTCCCAACAAGTCTGGAAAGCATTTCG
>LOJH01057231.1:10865-20968 GCA_001685095.1 Ellobius talpinus | reverse complement strand
TATATATATATATATATATATATAGTTATTGTTAAGGTGTGTAAATTCAAGTCTATCTTGTGAGAAGCCCACACTCACCTTTCTCGTGTGTGTTGCAGAGGCCATAGGAGGGCATTGACCTCCTATGTGTCCGATGTTGCATGTGAAGTTTTAGAAATATCTTAACACATTTTGTTCAGATATTTTCCTTAGTAAGTACACACTACCTACTACTAGAATCTGTGGCTAACTACAACTTTTAAAAATATATTCTCTTTAGGATGGCAGGTGCAACAAACTCCATTCGTCAAAAGCCTTTCCTGGGACTTGATGAGATGGCTCAGGGGTATGGCGTTTGCTGTGCAAGCTTGATAGTATTTTCGAGCCCCTGAACTCATGTTAAAGTGGAAAGATAAGTGATTCCACAAATGGGAACCAAAGCAGAGGTGGTGGGTCACAGGATTCCGACTCTATAGGGAGGTTCCCTGATACCCCAGAGCGACATTTGGCTTCCTAGTCTAAGTGCTTCATTCATTTTTATTTTTCTTTCCTGAGGGGGCTCATGTGCCCTTCATACCATGGATGAAAGACCTAATCCCTCTGCCTCCACCACACCCATTTTGGATTTTTGTTTTATTTTGTGGTTTTGTTTATGGCCTGGGATTTGAAGACTTTACCTTCCAACCCCTGTAGAGATTTTTGGTGGTGGTGTTCTCTCCTCTCAACCTTGAGGCAGTTTCATGCACTGCCTTGCCCTAGACTCAACTGCCTTATTAATGTTTGGGTTTTCCTTTCTATCAGTGGCAGGTTGATAACGGTTTCATACAAACAAAACCCTAAAATCTAAAAATTTTAAGCCTTCTCTGTATCTGAAAGCCTTCATGTTGAACTAAACATTTGGCCTTTGCAGCTCATTGGTAAAGCTGGGTTTGATGGGTAACACCGCAGATGAAAAACAAACAAGACCAGGAAAATATGGCCTTGCCTTCCAACAATGGCTTTAGAAGAAAGCGCCACATGAGGAATCCAGACTGAAAGGTTTCCATCCATCCACATAAGGCCCTGAAGGTTGCTGAGTATCTCAAATGGTCAAAGTAGCAGGAGTCACCAAGTCCACTCTATGGCCCCAGCCCATCTCCTTGGTGAGAGTCATGTGATCATCACCAACCACCTGGAGACCACCTCTGCTCAACCTCATCTCCTACACTGGACTCTGCAGGTCTTGAGTCTTAGACTTCAGCTCTGCGTTCGCTCTGATCTGGAGATCACTTTCCCAAACCTCAGAATGGAAGGTCTCCAGATGCTCAACTCAACGTATGTGACTGGTCCCCAGAGAAAGGCCAGAGTGGGTTGCCTAGACTCAGTGGACTTTCAACTAGAAACTAACCTGAGTACTGCCCACACCTCTGTAACTTTTATTAATGTGTGTGTGTGTGTGTGTGAAAGGCTGACAGGCTAACAGTGAGTTGGTCACAAACAGCCTACCCTGGGCCAACAAAGCCAGGTGCGATCCATTCTTCCAGGACTTGGCTTAGGCAGCCCTTCCCTCACCTACAAAGCTAAGAACTTTTTATGAAAGACTACAGTCCCATTCAAGCAGCAAGATTTTAAGCAACTTCACTTCCACTGTGTAGACTTTTGTGGGTAAAAGGGCACTAAGGACAGAAAGAGTGGCCGGCCAAGCCAATGTTGCCAGAAGCAACTCAGAACCCCCAGGGATGACATTGGGGTAGGTTGAGGACATCTCTTCTGTTTTCAGTCAGATCGTCTTGGTAGGCCAAGGCTGAAATCTCAAGAGTACTCATTTTTCTGGCGCTGGGATCGCACCCAGATATGTACTATATAGGGGTACTCTACTACCAACTTAAACCTGGGGCCCAGGGTGGAGCCAACACTGGTAGAACTCTCAACAAGATGATACAATTAAATCTAAATATCTTTTCAAACTTGTGTCCAATTGGTTTTGCCTCACGGACAGAACAAAGACTCACATTGGAGCACATATCCTGTTTCCTTTTTACTGTTGTGGGAGATGGGGCATCACCTGTAGGCCCGACTGGCTTTGAACAGTGTCCCCACAAGGTTGGGGACAACAGGCCTATGTACTTAGTCCATTTTTATAGCTTGAAGACATGATATTATTGTTTTATGTGTAAGAGTCTCCCTATGGTACCCAGGCTGGTTTCTGATCTCAAGTTCGTTTTTAAGATTATTACATGTATTGTATGGATGCTTTGCCTGCATTTATATCTATGCACCATACTTGTGCCTGGTACCCCTGGAAGCCAGAAGATGGCCTGGATCCCCTGGAACTGGAGTTAACAGATGGTTGTGAACAGCTATGTAGGTACTAGGAATAAATCCAGGTCCTCTGGAAGAGCACCCAGTGCCCTTAACCACTAGGCCATCCTCTCAGTCCCTAAATCTTAGTAACCATCAGGTTTGTGGTAATCTGTTATGGTGGTACATCAAAAAGTAAACATGGAGGTAATTTCCTGGCAGTTACTCAAAACAAAGCAGCACAGCAAAAGACAACACAGGGGTGGAGAAATGGCTCAGTGGTCCTAAGTATACCCTGTTCTTCCAAAGGACCTGGTTCAAGTTCCGGCATCTACCCCAGTCCCAGGGCATCCAAGGGCACCAGGCATGCACACGGTGCACAAAGACATGTGCAGACTAAGCATCCACACATGTAAAATAAAAACAGTTTAAAGAGAAAGAGACAACACAGCAGAAGGACGAGTGTGTCCATTTTCCCTCTGACATTTACATTAGGGTGGGGGCACAACTAGTGAGCTAGTGGCCCTTCACCCCATCCCCGGTGTGGCAAAAAATAAAACCAGGGGTTTTGTTTCTGTAGACTTCCCAACCTCACAGGGATGGCAGGCAGCGCTCAATCAAGTTGTCTGAACTTGCCCCAGGATTAGACACAAAATTCCAACACTCAGCAGGCTGAGGCAGGAGTGCAGTCCTACAGAGGGATAACTGAGAATAGAGGTCATTGTAAAACAAGCATTCTGTTCAGCCCCCCCTGATTTCTTTAGTGCATCCCCACTGACGACGGACTAATTTCAAACAAAGGACTATCTATCCACACAGTCACCCTTTAAGGGAAAGACTCCATCAACAAAACAGATGGCTTGAAGCAATGAAGTGTAGAAACTCTCAGACAATATACAGTGATGGCAAGGTACTTTTGAAAATATTAGTAGGAATATTACATAAACAAATGACATAACTTCAAGTTTTAATATAAAAATTCACATAATGGCAAAATGATAAAGTTGATTCAGTCAGCCTGCCATCCCAAGTGTGGCCTCTAGACTCTTCCCTATGTGTGTTTACACGGGAAGATGCCCCCTTACCAGGGTAGATAGCTATTTTAAAATGTAATATATGCTAACTCAACCAACATTCAGGTAGTGAATTGTTTCCTCCTTACCCTGAAAGGAAGAAAAAAAAAATCGAGCCATCCATCCTTCCGGACAGAGATATGATGATAGTTCAGTGTCCAATTTTACTTAGTTTCCTATGCACTTTGGTGAACAGAAAACATTCCAAACTGCTAAATTATATTGTTCAACAGTTCTTTCAAAAAGGGTATATCAGAAATAAACTTCTTAAATTCTTCAATATCAAAAAAGACCTTGGTTTTACCCTTAAAATCAAACGCCAGCTTAGCAGGGTAGAGGATTCTCGGTTGAAAGCCTTCTTCCTGCAGAACTTTTATGATCCCGGACCACTGGCTTCTCGCATCGATTGTGCCGGGTGATAAGTCAGCTGTCAGTCTGATTTTTGTCCCCCTGTAGGTTATTTCTTTTTTTGCTCTAGAAGCTTTTAGGATCTTCTGCTTGTCACCAGCACTCCAAAACTTCACCAAGATGTGTCTAGGTGTGAGTCTGTGCTCATCCACTGAATTAGGGATTCGGTGAGCACAGATAATCTCGAGACTTTGGTCTTCTAGCTCGGCAAAGTTTTCTTCTATTATTTCCTTAATTATGTCCTCTGCTCCATTTTCTCGGTTTTCTTTTTCTGGGATTCCTATCACTCGGATGTTGGAGCTTCGCAATCTGTCCTCTCTCTCTCTCAGCCTCTCTTTGTCCACGATCTCCTTGGCCAGTTGCATGGTCTCCTTAGTCAGTCCTTCCACTGCGTCTTCTTGTTCATTCACTCTTGCTTCGATCATGCATGCTAAGGAATTCAGATCATCCATTGAACTTTTCATATTTAAGACATCAAAAAAATAAAGTTTTTTAATATTTTCAACCTCCCTTTGCATCTGTCTGATGATACCGATCACACTTCTTCTAAAGTTTTCTTCAGTTTCATGGATCAAGTCCGCTTCTTTGGCTGTTAGCTCTTCTATTTGTGGGGTCTTGTATCTCCCTTTCTCTATGTTCATTAAAAGTGGAGTGACTTGTGATGGAACACTCAGGCTTGTACGTGAGAGGCTTTTAGTGCCATCACTGCCTGCCTCTAGGGATTCTGATGGAGAAGCCAAGTACAAGGTTAGGCAGGGTGTCCCAATCCCCTGACTAGTCAGGGCAGCTGCTCCTCCCTCCTGGCACTTGACCAGCTTTTTTTCCTTAGAGTCCCAAACCAAGTAGCTAAAGGCAAGTTCTCTAAGGCCATGGAAGGTCTCCTTTGTCTTAGTCTGGGAAGTCGTCTTCACATTTCCTTCTTCTGATTCGGAATCTACTACCAAACTAATTAAGCCAATCTCCTCACCGCTCCTGGCGATTTTCTCAACTCCATGCTCTTCTACCACAGTAAGGCCCTGAAAGGTTGAGCCTCGGGTTTCATGGAGCACAGAGGCCTCTTCCTCCTTTGCTGTCTCTGAGTGCTCTTCTCTCTCTTCCTCCTCTCCTGAGGTCTGTTCTTCCTCCCCCAACTCTGAGCCCTCTTCTTCTTCTTCCAACTCTGAGTCTTCTTCCTCTTCCTCCCCCAACTCTGAACCCTCTTCATCCCCCATATCTGAGGCCTCTCCCTCTGAACTTTCTTCTTCTCCCTCTATCTCTGGGACTTCTCCCTCCTCTAGCCTCGAAACCTCCTGCCTCTCCAACTCGAGGGTTTCTTTATCCTTCTGTCCCAATGTTTCTTCTTCAGAAGTCTTCACATTTGGACTAGCAATGTTTACCTCGTTGATGAACAGGAAGCTCAAGCTATCGCTTGCTATTCTTCCAGCTTCACGCTTTGTGTCTCCTAGAGTTTTACCCTAGAAGTTTAAAAAAGTTATGTAAGTCACGCTTTTCAATGAATTAAAACTTCTATTTAAGATTTCTATTTCACCCTCTAAATTTAATATATTTGCCATGACTAAGAACGAATACCTGTAAAATAACTTAAATATTTTTTTTACTGTGGTGAAGATCAAATTTAGGACCTTCTGCATGGTAAGTATGATTTGAGAACCCCACTAACAGTGGTAGACCCCAACAACATCCAGTCACCTATTCTCAAAGACATGGGTCCCCAAATAGATTCAGTTTCCTATGATGACCCTAACAAATGGCTTCTTCTGCAGTATTCAGAACAATTCCACAAGATCATCATGCCTGCTCTGACCCTCTGAATCCTAGTACATAACGCATTGTATATGGACTGACTAAGCACATTTAATGATTGCTCTTCATGTTTAGCAGAACCCTTTAGAATTAAGGTCTGCTAACTCAGATTCACCTGAATGGTGATGTATCTTTCCCTCTAACACGAAAGCAATTTAACCTATTTTTTTAATTGTATGTATTTGTGGGTATGTGTATGTGTGGAGGTGGCCGTGGTGCCATTGAATTCATATGGAGGTTTCCAAAGGCAGCTTGCAGGAAGGAGTTATTTCTCTTTTCTACCATGTGGGTCCCAGGTATCGAGACTCAGGTCATCAAGCTTGTATGGCAAGTACTAATACACACTGATCCATTCCGTCAGCCCACAATTTTAACTTTTTGATTTTATTGTTATTTGTGTGTGCGTGTGTGTGTGTGTATGAGGTAGGAGAATATTATTTTAAGGTATGTGACTTTTCTTTATGCTGCATTTGTTTAACTCTATGAAGCTGACATTCTTTGCCTGTCTGAAACACCTGATGGTCCTAATAAAGCGCTGAATGGAGCAAGGATAGGTGGGCCTAGCAGGCAGAGTATAAATAGGAGAAAGACGAAGAGGGGAAACAACTAGAGACCAAAGGGAGGAGGACGTAGGGCCAGCCACGGAATAAAAATAAGATATACAGAAGTAAAAAAAGGAAAAGACCCAGAAGTAAAAGGTAATGGGGGTAATTTAAGTTAAGGAAAGCTGGCTAGAAATAAGCTAACCTAAAACTGGACATTTATAAGTAATAATAAGCCTCTATGTGTGATTTATTTGTGAGCTGGCTGGTGGGCCCCTCAAAAAACAAAGAGTTAAAACATCACAACAACTAATGGTCTAGGCTGGTCTCAAATTCATTGCAGTCCTCATGCCTCAGCTGCCACTCCCACCACTCACAGAAACCATGCCTAATTTATGTGGTTTGGGGAACTGACCAGGTCTTTGTGTGTGCTAAGTATGTACCCTACCATCTGAGCTATACCCCAGCCCTATATTCCTAAATAGTGACCAAAAGATGGGCATAGTGGTGTGCTTGTAATCCTAGCACTAGAGATGGAGGTTCTAGGGTCGGGAGTGGAGAATGTGGGCTAAATGAGAGCCTTTATCAAAACAAACAACAAATAAAAATAAAATAGCGAGCAACTGGAAGAAACTGAACACTGGGGTTTGAGTCTGCCTTACACAAAGTGGTACAAATTCTAGGTGTGCTAAAAATCTCAGCATGAGGCTGGGTGGTGGTGGTGCGCACCTTTAATCCCAGCACTTGGGAGGCAGAGGCAGGGGATCTGAGTTCGAGGCCAGCCTGGTCTACAGAGTGAGTTCCAGGACAGCCAGGACTGTTACAGAGAAACACTGTCTCAAAAAACAAAAACAAACAGAACTAACCAAACAAACGCAATATGAGGGGTTGGAGAGATGGCTCAGAGACTAAGAGCAATTGTTCCTGCACAGGACCTGGGTTCAGTTCCCAGCATTCACATGGTAGCTCATGACCATCTAAAACCTCAGGACCTAGCACCTCTTCTGGCTTCCTCAGGCACCAAACACACACATGGTGTACTTACATATATGCAAGCAAATTATACACATAAAAAAATAAATAAAACTAGCCGAGAGGTGGTGGCACACGCCTTTAACCCCAGCACTCGGGAGGCAGAGGTAGGCGGATCTGAGTTCGAGGCCAGCCTGAGCTAGTTCCATGACAAGCTCATAGCTACAGTGAAACCCTGTCTCAAAAACAAACAAACTTAAGAAAAACTCAAGATGAAAATAAAATCACAATGTTCACAAAAGCTACCTTAAAACTAAGTTTACTAATGGGGAGCTACAAACCAAAACCACAGAGCTATGGCACACACCAGCCAGATTGCCCATAAAATCTTATGGCTAAGGACACCCAACCATGGGATCTCCTGAATGTTCATGCAGTGGCACCACCAGCATGCATATGATCGATATCCTCTACAATAAATCAAAATGTACCAGGAAAAAGAAAAAAAAAGAGACCAGCCTGCACACCTACAATTCCAGCCTCTAAAGGTGTGAGGCCAGCCTGGGGTAGATAGCAATGATGGGATAAAAGATAGCACAAGGGTGCAAGAGATAGCTGAATGGTTAAGAGCTCTCGCAGAGGACTCAAGTTCAGTACCCAACACCCACATGGGGTGACTCCATGGGGATCTTGATCTGATGCTTTCTTCTGGCCTCTGAGGGTACCAGGCAAGACAGGCACCTGATGCACAGATGTCCAGGCAGGCAAAACACTCTTACACATAATATTTTTTTATAAAAAAACTAAACCCAGTTAACACTTGATAGTTCCACTGCTTAAAGCTTTGGTTGTGCCCACTCATTTGCCCCCCTTTTAATAAGTTAAATGAAACTCTTAGTGTTTAACTCCATTTTTTTTCCCCTTTTTGTTTTTGTTTTCTTGAAACAGAGTTTCTCTATTTAACAGTCCTAGCTATCCTAGAACTAGCTCTTGCAGACCAGGCTGGCCTTGAACTCAGAGATCCACCTGCTTCTGCCCGAGTGCTGGGATTAAAAGCGTGTGCCACCACCACCTGGCTTAACCTTAAATTTTAACAAATGTTTTGCTACAAATTTCTAGAACTCCCATCAAACATACTTTAATTCCCCTGCTCATCCCTCAAACTTGCAACAGTACTCTTGCTTCCAACTTAAAGTGCTAATATTAAAAATGTCACATTATGCTTTCTAAAGAATTACACCAACTCTTATACTCGAATCCTACATCCTTGTAATACCAATCTTTCTTGAAGCTGATTTCTTCTTCCGCCATTTCTTGCTTCATTTTGTGGGAGTATATCTTTCAGTAGTTCTTTCAGAAAAGGCTTTCTGCTGGCAAACTGTCGGAGGCTGGAAAGGTCTGAGAAAGTCTTTGCTTCGCCATCGCATTTAAACGCTAGCTTAACTGAGCACTGCAGCTCGGGTTCCAGCTCCATCTCCTTCAGAAGGCGGAAGATGCGGCCCCACTGCTTGTTAACATCCAGCATGGCGGATGAGAAGTCGGAAGCCAGCCTAAGGACGGCTCCCTCTTCCGGTGCACGGCCCTCTCCGGAGGCTTTTAGATGGCTCTCTTTGTTCCGATGGCTTGTTTCTTTCTCCCCATTCTCCAGGTCCTCTCCTTCTAGAAGGTCTGCATGGCCCCTGCTCTCTCTACACCACTCATCTACACGATGAGAATGGGCTTCTCCCAGCCTCTCGGGCGATGGTTTCACATCGCGGCTGCTGCTGGGTTGTTTTTTGTCCTGCTTCCTGCTCAGCTTGCTCTTTTCCTCGCTTTTCACAGTAAGATTTTCAGTGTCCTCGTCTGTTCCAGAACTTCCCTCCTCCACTTTCTCTCCTGGCTTTGGCCATTCCGAGGCGGACTCATTTCCTTCCTGCTGCGCTCTCTCCTCCAAACTCTTCACCTCAGGTGGCGTATGTTTTACCAGCATTTCCTTCAGGTCATTTTTAAGGCTTTCTCTCATCTCCACAAACATCATGTCTTGCATTTCCATTAAAGCATTAAACTTCTTCATCATGGCTGCCGATACGTGGTTGTACTTTAAATCCTCGGAGGAGGCCATTTCCCTCTCTGTGTCTGCTAATAACTTTTCCTTGTGCTCCTTTTGAAGCCTGGCCGCTTTTGATTGCACACCCGACATCGTGGATGTGCTAACACTGGAAAGGGCTTCAGAAATTCAAAATCCTAAAAGAATAAAAAAAAGTCATCTAAAATATAAACAAATGAAAATTTACTTATTGAGTTTTATCGAGAGACTTAAGACAGAACATGCTTAAGAAAACTATGCTATGTGTACTTAATAAATATTTAGCATAAAGGGTTACTAATGGGATTTACACATGGATATGATCACAAGGTCAGAACTCACAATTTATGCACATGACGAAAACCCACTTAGAGGTGGACATAAGCGTGCATGCCTCTAGCCCATCTAATTAGGAGATCAAGGTGGGGCCCAGGGGTTGGTGGTGAGTGTAGGCAGCACAGTGAGACCCCCATTTCAAAACAAACAAGGGCTGGGGACATAGCTTGGGAATAGAGTACACACAAAATAGGTCTAAAAAAGAGATTTAAGAGAACCCGCAAGGTGGGCATGGTAGTGCACCTGGGAAGAAAGGTTGGTGGATCTCTGTGAGTTCAAGGCTAGCCTGGCCTACACAGTAGACTTTGTAAGTAAGACTACAAAGTAAGATGGGGCAGAGGGGAATGAATGGTGCCTACCAATCCAAGTTTTATCCCTGGACCCACATGGAGGGACAGAAGTCATGTGACAAACTGTTCTCTGACCTCACACACACCACCACACACAATAAACAAAATATAACAAAAAATTAAATTGAAAAATAAAAAGGAAGGCATTACATATCACACACAAAACAAAAAACAGAACACAAACAGCTGAGGTCAACCTAAGAACATTATTTTTGCAGAATGCACAATGTTAGAAACTCCCTGGGCTGGAGAGATGGCTCAGAGGTTAAGAGCATTGCCTGCTGTTCCAAAGGTC
>LOJH01057229.1:0-11583 GCA_001685095.1 Ellobius talpinus | reverse complement strand
TATTAACCAATGAAAGTAACACATAGACAGATGACCCTCCTCCATCAAGACTCAACTCTCAAGTACATTAAATGTGCCAGGAATGATATAGCACTGTACTCTGAAGGATTTCCTGCTCCCATTACTTCACTGAAAGTTATTTAGTTTCCAAACACTATGCAGTGTTCCTTGCCAAAAGAGGCAGGCTTCATCAGATAACACCTCAGGGATGTGGAGAACAAATTTTGACTCTCAGCTTTTAAAATACAGAGCTTCTATTTCAGCGATATAGTAATTAATTCATAAAAAACTTTGCATTTTCAAATGTATTTTAAGTGTGTGGTGACAGCAGTCATTCCTCTTTGCTTCCTCAGAAGCTTAGAAGACAGTAAACTTGGAATCAACCGAATGCTTTGTTTAGCAAGCATATGAGGCTGGGGACTCATTTAATTTCCAAATGTATTATTTTTATTCCCTCAAATATGAAAATATAAGATGACATATAAGCAAAAAAATCTCGAAATTGCTTTAAAGTGTGTAACAACTAGTGAGAAACTTGGCTTCAACTGGAAGAAAAGTATAAAAAACACTTAATCACCCCCACTACTACCATCATTATCACCACCATGCACACTGGAATCAAGAAATGGGACAATTATTTAAGATTATGGAGTTCTGGTAACACAAACCATTCCTTGAAAAGGTGAGCACAATGATATCATTTTCATCGCCCTGAAGTGTGTAGCCACAAAGAACACTACAGGCAGATTTATGACAGGGGATTCAGGAAAAGAAGATGAGAGAAGAGAAATTAGTAGTGAGAATACAGAAATGACCTACCACCACACAGCAAAACTCCTCAAAGATGTGCTTCTTGGAGTTTTTAATCTCAGTATTCATTAATAAAGCACTCTTTAAAAAAATAACTAAATGGTAAGAGCAGAGACAACAATGGGCTTGTTGTATAGAGCAGAAGAAGCCAGCTCCAAAGCAATTCATTATTAATGCCCGAATATTCTTGCTAAACAGTTCTGATTATTTCACAAGAAAGAGGTCAAGGTAGTAGAGAAAGGGATTTAATCAAATAAACTCTCAATCTCTCTCCAAATAGCATTTTCATCCAGCTGCATGTAAATTCATCAGATGACTGGCCTCCTAACGCACAGGCAAGGTTAATCTACAATGACTGTTAAAACTTCTATGACGTGCCTCTTGAATAAAGATTTAAGATGGGATGAACTACGCAAGCAGGCCCTAAATAACATATTTTTGTTTTTCTTATAAAATGCATGGATTTTCCACTGTTGATGACAATAATAATAATAATAAAAGATTTCTTCCATCTTAGGATTTGCTATTGATTTCTTCAAAAGTAATCATGGTGGTTGTAGCTTTCATATACTGGAAATTTTAGAACTTCCCACCATTAAGTTAATAAATCAGAACCATAACTATTCAAGTTGTAATTAGTTTAAAACCTTTACTGTCTCAAAAGTGAGATAAAAGAAAAAGTTTATACTAATCTTTAAAAAACACAGCAATTATGCTGACTTACTTTTATTTACATTCAAGATAATAAAATACATCATATTTTTATCTATAGATAATATTACTGGTAAAAATTCATGTATAAATTTGATAATTCATTATTCAGAAGGTAAATGTAATATCAACTTTTTTCTAGAGTCAAAAAACAAGTCATATAGAGCAGATTTGTATGTATTTCATAAACATTTTTAGTTATTTTTAAAAACGCACTGCCAAGACAATACTTGGCTAATGTTTTTGTCTGCTTTATTATTTACAATAATTACATATTATATTACATATGTTATGTAGTTATATATGTTGTGCAGTTTTTAAATATAGCAATTTATTGTGAAAGATGAGAAAGGCTGTATTTAATTTCTTTTTAAAAATATAGATGTGTGATATAGAAATACTTCTGTAAATTAAAATATTAAAACAGAAATTGCTTTGAATAAAATCTATATAATTTATCTTCAGTGGTAAATAATGTAAATGATATATCAAAAGAAGACAGTGTCACATTGCAAATGAAGAAATTTAATAGCCTCACCATTTGAATGACCATCTTTTGGATTTTTAATTTATGATTTCAAAATCTATATGAGAACATCTAATATCCTAGGAATATTTAATTGAGTCTATCCCCAATTCAGTAATCCAGGCGCTACATTTCTCTCCTGTTAAAGCTTATAAATATCTTTCATATTTTGTATATTTTTTATATTAAACAAATTGTGTAGCAGTTAATAAATCTTCAGAGAAACTACAGTGCTTTTTTTTAATCTGCTGGCATCCTTTGCCCTCTTAGCTCTCAGAACCTTTTCTGAATCTTAGATACCATTTTACATGAGGACAATTTCTAAAAAGCAAAATATAAGTGTCTAATTAAGGGCTATGTGATTGGCTAGTTCGTGGTCTCTGTGACAGCTGTGACAAATACACATATTGGCACAGCCCTAACCTCACTTTACAGTTTGCAACACAAAGATGGTATTTTCAGAGCTGTGGAGAACACCCTGACGCAAAGCTTCACCTTGGCTGCTGCTATTCCATTTAATTTTTTATTAACTGCCTGAACATATGCCATTCTAGAAGAGGGTAATAGTTACAAAATGTCAGCAGAAACATTTAAACTGCTAAAATGTAAATGATTTTATAAATTTGTAATGAAAGGTAATTGTCATGTGGGAAAAGTAACAGAGAAACAGCTATGTGTAAATGCAAGAGTGGTTAAAAATAATACATCTTATTGGTTGTAGGTAGGAAAAGCTAAGTGTATTTTAATGAGTACTGTAAGTAGTATTTAAATAAAATTAGATCATAAGCAGAAAATGTGAATTCTATAATATTTTATTTTCTAACATTAGAAAAGTTCATAACAATGACAAGAATTCATAGGACATTAGTGTGGCAAATTCAGTAAACAGTAGGACACTGAGATGCTTCATTTCATTTAAAACAAAACAAAAAGAAACCAAATAAATCAAAGAATCATAATATAAATACAAAGTCCAGAGTCAGCATAGCAGTTTTAAAAGCACAATATTCAAATATGATTAGTTTGTTTCTTGGGTTTTCACCATGATAAGAAAAAAAACAGTTTAGTGATTAATCCCTTCAGCAACACAGTGCTGGGTCAGTGCTCTCTGATGTCAGGAGCAAGAGCGGCCAAGGAATGCCGTGTTTCCCCAGCCACCACACAGCAAGCACCTTCCAGTGAGGTTTGCGGGCAACCATCTTTAAATGCTTGAGCCGCTCTGCGTGGCCATGACAAGATTTGCAATTCTCTACGTTTATTTACACACCATCACCCCAACTAGACATCACATAGAAGTGGCATGGTCACAGCTGACCCCAGGGTAGTCCCTGTCTCTGCCTATCCAATTTCATCCTGCTCTGCAATTGAACGGCATCCACCGAGGAGGACGCATGCACAGGACTCCGTGCCACAATAAAATCAGCAGTAGCTTGTCAGAGGGCATTTTCCTGCTTCACGGTGACAGACCCGGGACAAATAGGTCTGCTTTCCAGAAATCCATAGAGGCCTGGCTCTCTTGAAATGTATATGAGCCCAGCATGCTTATCCTACAGTAGTCTATATGGTAAGCCGGTTATTTGATAGTTGGAGAGCAGTGTTAAGCCCTCGCCTGGCTCAGGGTTTTCAGGTTTCTCTTCACAGTTTTCAGGGACTTTAAATACATTTTAATAGGCTAGTTATTTTGGATTTGTTGAAAGAGAGCGTCTGTTTAGGGTTAGTAACTGAGGAATTTATTTTTCCTTCAGGGGAAAGACCTGCTGCCTGGATCCACACTATTTTAAAAGCAAAAGTTTAAAGAATTATTTTCCAGTTTGATGTAAGTAAATAGTCAGAAGTCAAAAGTCTGTTTCCTAGACCCTTTTGATATGCACGAAAATAAGGTCTATTGTACCTACAGTCTGTTTAAGAACATTACACTTAAAATGTATTTATAGAGCAATTTCAGTCTTCTGTTCAAGAGAAAATGTTTAAAAAATAATGTAATAAATAGGCAAATATTAATGGTTTTAGGTAGAAGATTTTTTTAAATAGACTGTGTTTGGCAACCTGGCTTAAAGTCTTTTTATTCCATATTCTGTACAGCTCTTACATCAAACACTCTCAGAAGCCCTGGGATCATTTTATATTCTCTGGAAGACAGAAAGAAATCCAAAAATCTAGTTAAATAAATTGTTCATTTATTCCTTCTCTTTTATGCACCAAGATCTACACGTGGCCATTAATTATAAAGAGACTATTATAGCACCATATTTTCATTCAATATGATGTCCTGGTATATATCAAAGAAGTCCCATAATTAAAACAGAAGGGCCACAATGACAATTAAAATTACAATCTATATGAGGAAAGAAAGTACAGTTCTGCAATTTTTCACCCTGTCACTGTCAGCTATGTTGCATATTCTGGTCACGTCTCTTGCAAAGCAGCCTAAATTCTTCTTCACCAATGCAACCTCAAAAGCATTATCAGCACCGAAGCAAAAGCCTATGCAAGTATAATTTAATACGAAGCCACAGTTTGCAGGTAATAGCGTATAAAGTGATATTTAAGTGGTGTTTTAAGCACACTTCTGATGGCTACAGCCGCTTTTCCCTGGTAAATGCGTTTTCCTTTGAGTAGTGATTATGAGTCCTGGGTGAAGAGGTCCTGTGTGCAGGTCTGTCTGTAAGCCTTACTTCCAGCTGCCAATCTTTACTTCACAGTGAAGAAAAAGCCACATAGCACCTTGTTCTTACTCTTGTATGCTGTCATCTCCTGAGCCTGATAACACAAAATCATTTCCACGTAACACTTTCCTGCTTCTGCCTCTTAAACCCTGAGACCTGCACATTGTGCATGAGCTTGCACTCTTGGCAACCGGCTCCCTGGAAGCCCCTTCTTTTGAAGCATCAGAGTCTTCCAGCATACTATTTTTAACACTTATCTTGGTAAATATCTGCATTAATAGAGTACAAAGCTTTTTGGTAGCAATATGTACTTGCTACAATTTATTGTCTATAAAAGTCATGAACAGTGAATTATTACTCTCAAAATTGTGTTTTTCTTTATAATAACTTTAAACTGAGTGCTCATATATGAAGCATGCAATGGAGATTGAGAAGGTTTTGTATAATAAAACCGTGACATGGTCATTTTTTCCAGTTTTGCATTACGGAGACACACTCATGCATGGTGCTTTTTAAATTCTTATTATGTGTGAGGTCATGGGGTCGAATGTCAGAAAGTACTGTTAATTTCACGGGGTTAGGGGAAAGTAAATTCAGAGGGAATACAGATCACTTAGCACAGAAAACCAGCTCCTCTGAAGTTTGGTTTTACATTTGTTAACCATATCCTTCAGCTGACGAACCATTGAGACCACAGTGACATTCTGGTCCCAGATATAATGGCTTGACATGCTGCAGTGAGAGCGTGATTCCATTGCCCTGCACCCCATGCGAGCCTCAGCTTTCCTCTGAATCAATGAAGCACTGAAACTCCACACAACTGGAACCGAACAAAGCATGTTGCCATTTTGGCTGTGATGTTTAAATTTAGAGAAAGCAGTCAGGATATCTTAAAGTTCAATCTGACAAGAAATGTAAAATATACTTCTGTCTTCATTCTCTGGGAAGGTAGCATCTTAACACCACATAGCCAGAGTTCTCTTCAAGCGATTCCTAATAGAACCTGAAAGATCAAATTCTCCTGCTGCAGGGTTTTCCCTTATTCAGAAAGATACCTTCGCACGGGCCAGGGTTTCTATGGGGGAAACGAAATCCTGGAAACTACTGCTTTAGCTGGTGCTGAATGGTCCAGTTCCTGGAATTTAGGACAAGGCACATGCTATGCAGTGTCCTACCAGCAATGGCAAGATAAAACACAGCCTGCTCTTTGTTGGTAATAACTGAATGACGACCAAAATATGTTTCACTGTGAGAATGTGGCATCATACTGAATGCTGATCAAATGTGCAATTTTATTTACGTATACTTCACTGGACCAGTAGAGACAGATGCTGATGGGCTTGGTTGGGTGGTTTTGTTTTTATTAGTTTTTTTAACAAGATTTTTCACATTCAAAACTCCAACTGGGCTCAGCTGCCCTCTTATAATTAAATTTTAATGACTTAGGCTGAGCGTTTGTGTTTTGGCAGCATGCTGCTTAATAGTGGTAGCATTTAAAATGGCTACAACTGCACCCACTTTGAGGGGAGAGAGCATGGGTGAAGTTCCCCCAAAAGCTTTGACTGTACTGGGATGCTGTGGGATTAAGTGGGGAAAGCAGTATTTTTGTACAAGATAAATTTAAATATATGTAGCATACTCTTAATTACAAAGTAGCTGAGTGGTCAGTGCTTTTCAACTTGAGCTGTTTTCTCCCAGAAATACCAGTTCTACACAGTCTTGTCTGGAAGGGTCTGCGGTAAATAAAAGCAGTATGTAGGACTGGTCATAAAATCACACCTTGTCATAAAATAGCAGGGACACTATAGGGTACACATTTCAATGCATTCTTGTTTTTTAAAGAAACACTATAAAATTTTGGAGTGGGATATTGTATCCTTTTTATAATAGTAGTAATAAAAACCCTTTCCTTGTCCAACCTCCTTTCCAACAAGCAGCCTGTTGCCTGAAGTTTTAATCCTTCATTATCAGTTAAAACAAAATCACCAATTAGGCACATGAACATGTCTGTATTAATCTCATTAAGGTGATGGCACCAAATAAATTGGAACTATTTTTGTGCTTTTACTGTGTTCCTATGGCTTTATCTGGCCCTGTGGTCATATACAAAGGCCTCACAGCTCAGTCATTTAGAGTCATCCGGTTGAGGACTGAATGTGGCATTACCATCCATGGCTGGAAATTGCTTTCAGCTTTTAAACTGCACTGACTAGTCTGTAGTTAATCTTAGATCATTCACTCGCAAAATTAAATGAGCCATAACGATGGTCTTTTATATGTATATATATATATATAATAATAGATCACAAAACACTTATTTGCCCTGCCCCAAAGAGAAATCAGATTCATTTAAAACCTCATAAACCAGAGTTGCGAATTTTTAATTTTACTTAGTATATCAGAGAAATAGCATGTAAGCTATCTTCTATGCCACATCGTTGCTATAAATTTACATACAGAACGGCGTTTGATGCTTAACCAACCTTTAATCTACCTTCTTCTACTTCCATATGGTCATGTGATAGCCCTAGTAATGCAAATGCAGAAATGACTATTTTGGATCTCTGATACAATTAACCATAAAACCATACTTCAAAAACAAAAGATGTATATTCAACTCACTGCAGTTGCCTAGAAAGTTCATAGTCATTACAAAAGGATAACCTTAAAGCTAAGTTCATTCTTTTCCATTTATTTCAATAATTTCTAACCAAGTAACTACAGGGGACCATTTCACCATCATCATGGTAACCAATGAAGATCTGACCTCTAAATGATTAATTTTATAGTAGCAAAATATTTTAATTTTCCCAAGATCAATTTCCTGCTTTTATTTAAAAACATTACATGGAGGTTATATGAAGAATGCTAAATGAAGCAATATTTCTTACCCTAAAAAATGTATATAATAACCATTTCAAGTACACACCACCTTTTAAGAAAAACCATTGAGCGCTCTGGCTTTCTGCCTCCCATCCCCCATTGCGAAGCAATGGGGACCAAGTGTCTGTTTTGATTTTGGCAGCCACTAATTTTAGGCTTCAAAAACTTGAGCTGCCACAAATGAGGTGAGGTCACCTCATAATGCCAGATGGAGACAAAAAGTTTGGATATTTGAGGGGCTGACCCAGTGAGTCCCATGGTGGATGACAGGACGCTAAGGTCAGATATTGGAAAATAAGGTTCATGCTACCCTGTCAGTGGAACCAGGGCGGGCTGCCTGCTTGACAAGGAAGGGAGTGTGTGGTCTGGACTGCAAGAAAAAGGAAGTCAGCCACCCAGAGCAAAAATTACCCTGTCGGCCATCCAAAAATGATTCTGACATCAGCTTAGAGAGGCAGCAAGGAAATAGTAATAAATAAACAAATAAACAAACAAACAAACAAACAAATAAATAAATAATAAATAAATAGGAGCCACCAGTTAAGATTGTATTTTCTGGAGTCAGTCAAGGAAAGTACAGGAATCTATCTCAGTATTACAAAATTCTTTTATTAAGAATATAATTGCCAAAACCATTTTGGAGACATCTCTTCATTTTTCCTATTTGTGGTTAATATATGTGGCTTGACTCCATTATGAAAGCCTAAATGTTAACCATTCATCATTGCTTAAGGAGTATTACAGGCCTGAGTATGAATACAATAGTGTGACACGCATACATAGGGTATAAAATGTATCTTGATTTGAATATTGGTCTTTAGAGCAAACAGATCAAAATCAGCAGAACCAGTCATATAATTATTTTGCCAACTATACACATGCCTTTCCATCCCATTTGTAAACATTTAGAAGAAAAAGAAATTTGTGACTCAAGCATTTTCATTGAGCCTGGTCTTCCTGCCTCGGAGACTTTTTTGAGCTCACTTGGCCTGGTTCTTGCTTCTGCCTAGAATAAGGCTTCTTAAATCACATGGTGCCTCCTCAAGTTTTATATTTTATATCTTTTCAATAAATTTTAGTAATTTAAAAGTACCAAAGTTCAAGATTTGTCCCTTTTCTAAGAATGTGTATAGAGCACAACAGATAGAAATATTCTCAAATATCCACAGACCATAAGGCTACCATTTAAACACTGCAAAATACTAGACTGCTTTCCAACTCAAGGAAACAAAATGTATGTTGTTGTTTATTCTGTAAAATATTCCTTTTTTAATAGCCTGAACCAAATAATTTCTCATTTTTACAGGCTTCACTTCACTTTTCTCACAGTGAATAAATTGCAACTTATTTCCATGAAATTCACAGATGACACAGATCTTTATTTTGCATAAAGGCATAAAGAAGTGTCTAATATCTTCAATATTCATCTGCTAAGTGGACATTTGCATTGGGTTAGAACGGAAAAAGAGCCCCAACTCTCCCGCAGTGACAGCTGTACAAAGAGATGACATCTGACAGCTGTGACAGTGCTGAAGGGAAACTCAGATGACTCTCAGCATCCATGATCCAATTACAGCACCCATCCCTCTGACAGACCCAGCAGCTTGACTCCAGTGTTTGGAAGGACAGTATTGATCTCTTGTCAGAAACCAGTTGCCTGCCTGCAATTGTGCGCTGCTGAACTTTGAAAAGCTATAGTACCCTCTTAAATGATAGGGGCAGTCAGGTTATAGTATTCAGGTACAAAGAGAGGTGCAAAGGGTATCTGCTAAATGCTCTAAACTTGAACAAATCATAACAATATGACAGTCCAATCATACTCAAGGAGCCCAGCTGATCTAGCTGGCTACTGTCTGTGCTAATGGAGAGACAGCTCTTTGTGTTTAGTGGGATGATCTTACTTGATGAAAAGGCCACTGCAATTAGTGCATGCTGGTTGGCTGTGCTGGGTGACAGCAGCATGGACGGTATAATGGCAGCTGCCAATAACCCTAACTTCAAGAAAGCAGACAATTAGGCCTTTGATGCTAACACTGTTAGTCCCTCTACTTCAGACCTCCACTTGGCTTTTCCTGTAAACTTCACAAGGGCAATATGCTACAACTTCCCTAAACAGAACTACTTGGCCAAGAGGTCAAGTACCTTTCTCTTCTTTCCTTCTAGTCCTTTCTTCTTTAGAGGTAGGCAATCGTGAGAGAGAGAAAGAGAGACAGAGACAGGGATTTTCGTTCAATTACTGTTCAGACAAAACTAATACCTGAGCAGAGATGTAAATAGAAATAAAAAATTAAGATAAATTTGATTATAAAGTCAAGACACTAAAGCCTTAAAATAGATCTATTTAAAATTAAGTGACCAGTGTCTCAGTATGTGTATAGACCTAAATGATAAAAGTTATTAGAATCCTAGAATAATTAAATGGTGACTACCATTTATATTAATTCAGAACCAGCTAAAAGAGATAAAATGTTCTGAAGATTCGCAGTACACAAAATGGACAATGCAAATTATTTCAGAACTTTTCATCAAGTGTTGACCCATAAGAGGTCAAGCAATTAGATAGCATTAAAAAATATAGTTTAAATACACTGCCATTCACACACTTGGAGGGTGCATACACTGATATCATATAAAATAAAACCTATTTGAAACAAAGTGCTAAAGAATAAGCTGGGATGATTAAACATAAGGCATCAGATACAGGGTATAAGAAACAAGTAGAGAGCTAGAATGTAAAGTGTAAACAGACAGGAACAGACATAAAATATCTACAGCAGAAGAAGAACCAAAGTGCCTCAGAAATACCTGTCCTTACCTGTGAAAGATACTCATGTTAACATATATGTAATAGATGCTAATTAACCAGCACTTAAAATCATGCAAATACAAGCTATGTTCCAAAAAATAAGATGTGGGACAAAGGCATTTTCTTCTAGATGGTTATAGAAATTATAGCAGCCTTTTATGGGGTTAATTCAGAAATATTTATTGAAAATCCATATATACTTAATCAAGAACATCTTTACTGCATAAACATTTATCTTCAAGAACACTCATAGCAGTATCAGGAATACTGAGAAGAAATTATACAAATCAAGAGTTAAACATATCATGGCACATATATAACGCAGAGGAAGATAAATGCCTATGTGTCTGTGTGTGAGGAGGATGCTTGTTTGTCCTGGCCACCCAGAACCAAAATAATCACACAGAAACTATATTATTTGAAATACTGCTTGGCCCATTAGCTCTAGCTTCTTATTGGCTTATATCTTATTTTAACCCATTCCTAGTAATCTGTGTATCGTCAAGTGGCTGTGGCTTACTGGCTAAAGTTCCATCCAGCGTCTGTCTCCAGTGGGGCTACATGGCTTCTCTCTGATTCTGCCCTTTTTCTACCAGCATTCAGCTTAGTTTTCCCTGCCTAGCTCTGTTCCCCTATAACTCTGCTATAGTCCCAAGTGGTTCCTTTATTAACCAATGATATATTATTTATCACAGCATCCAGTGGAAAATCCCATATCACCTCCCCTTTTCTGTTTAAGTACAAATGAAGGTTTTAACTTTAACATAGAAAAAGTACATATAACAAAACAGGTATCAAGCAAAAATTACAGTTACAATATTTATATCTACTTTATATCTTATCATAACTAAGGAAAACTATATTATTACTAGCTACTCTTCAACTCCATCAAAGACTCCAGAAGAATATAACATTACCTAAGTAAACAAGAAGCACATTGTAAGCAACTTCCAAAACTCTAGAATTGACAGAGACATCTTGCTGCCTGAATAGTCTCCCAAAGTTCTTCTGCATTGTTGGGGCATCCATCTTCAGCCTACAGGCCCATAATACCTGGCAGACTTTTTCATGAAGCAGGAAATTTAAAAGACTCTTTTACCTCTATTGGCAGTTTGTCAGTCACTTTATCCTGTGTCCTGCAGAATGTCTGGCAGACTCTTTCATGAAGCAGGAACCCCAAA
>LOJH01057226.1:0-11583 GCA_001685095.1 Ellobius talpinus | reverse complement strand
GAGAGAGAGAGAGAGAGAGAGAGAGAGACACGAGAAAAGCTGGAGAGATGTCTCAGCAGTTAAGAACATTGACTGCTCTCCCAGAAGACCTGGATTCAATTCCCAGCATACACATGGCAGCTCACAACTGTCTGTAACCCAGTTCCAGGGGATCTGACACCTCAACACAGACAAACATGTAGGTAAAACATCAATGCACATAAATTTAAAAATGCCCACGAGAATGACTGGACTAATGGGGTCATATCTAGGGACACTAAGTACAAGAATTGGTTATGGGAACTATGCATTTACCTAAAGTGATTTTGTTTTGTTTTTTAAATGGATGGGAAAGAGCCAAAAAACAACATGGTAGCCATTAAAGGTGACTGTACTCATTCACTCCAGTTTATATTCACTTGTGTTGACACGTTTCCCTAGCTACAAATTCTATCTACCTCAGCTAACATACAATCTGTTAGTATCTTGGTGCTCTTGCAAATTAACATACCAACAACAGGAATCCTACCTATGGAGATCTTCTATAGATGTCTACTACGAGGACTGGCATGGTGCATACTCCTTTAATCCCAATCCTTGGAGGCTAGGCAGGCAGATTTCTCTGAGTTCAAGGACAGTTTGATCTACAAGCAAGCTCTAAGCCAGTCAAAGCTATATAGTGAGACCCAGTCTCAAACAACAACAACACAGAAATCCTCCACTATGTAACAAGCCTATCTGAATAGAAAATGGCCGACCACACTAGTGAACTCCACTTTCTTCAGAAATGGTCAGTCATCTATTTTATGATCTGGACCAAGTTCAGTCAAGTTCCTACTAATAGCAACTTTTCCATGTACTGAAAAATCAACCACATGTCAGAAGTACTCTGGGTAGCTATGAATCTTTGCCTAAATTCTAAAATGTATTGGCCCATCTTAACAAAAAAAACCTAGTTTTGAGGTTAGCAATGCACATGTATATAGCGGCAGAGCAGAGTCTGATATTTCTGACTCCAAGTTCCATTTTCTGAAGTGCATCACTCACTAGCTACATTATAAAGCATTGTCAGGACCTCATGTCTCCTTATTTTCATGTCCTTGGCACACCTCCTATTTGTTCAATTCATTTAAGATCATTAACCACAGATGGGCAATCTCACTTACCAGAAGTGCAGGGGACCTAAAAGAGAGGTCTCAAGACTTAGTTATGGTCATTGTTAGAACTCACTAAAATGCATCTTAGTTACTACTTGAGGTCTGAATCAGAAACTGCAGTTTAACAAGATTCTTATAAGGTCTGCATATATACATTAAAGCTTTGAAAACTGCAATCTAAAGAAAACAGAAACAAAACAAAGAAACCTAGGTTTCTTACTTTAAGTTTCTAATTACTCCCCTTACTACACCCAAACATGCTTTGTAAGAAATGATTTTTACCTTAAAGATCGGAGCTTATAAATAAAACTCTTACAGCATAATTGAAGACTAAAACTGAAGGACGTAGGAAGCCAAAGTGACTATACAGGACATTTCACAAAGAGTCTAATTTCTAAAAGCGCTGTGTGGGAGTGGAGGGAGAATCAGAGAGGCAGAGAAACACAGTACCATGAACAATAAAGAATATTTTAAAAAATGACAAGGAATATAATACTTTTAGGAAAGTGATGGCCAGAACTAGCTGCATGTTGTAAAAAGCTCACACTGAACAGAAACAAAGAGAGCTAAGGCCTACTGCTTCAGGTAGATATGTTTAAAAAAAGGCAAGACAGTTGCTCCAAAAGACATTTCTGGGGCTGGAGAGACAGCTCAGACATTACAGGATAAGGTTGCACATATACAAAAAGGCATTATTGTATCAATGGGCAAAGGACAAATTTGTAATATAAAAACAGTTTAATTAAGTGAATACCATCTGCTTTAAACTGCCCAAAGTTCATTACTATTTTGTTATAGACAAATCTAGGTAAACACACTTATATTTTTAATGGAGCAATTGCACAGCTGATGAAGCAATGGGGATAGAACGAATGTAAATAACAGGCGAGAATCTGAATTGAGCTGGTTTGAGGTCTCTTTCAGGCTACAGAATGAGCCAAGTTTCTGGAAATTGTGACCCAAAGTCAGATGCCCTTAAGTAACCTGACTGTCCCTTTACAACCCATTCTGGCAGAAGGTTCCAACTCATTAATGCCATTTCAGAGAAAAAAGAGACTAAATCAGCAGTAATATTTTTAGACTGATTTTTAACTTTCCCCACTTTCACCCTTCTCTCTACGCCAGGTCCCTGGATTTTCAGCTGAGTCACTGTTGGAATTTTCTGAAGCCTCACTCTCTAAGAGTCTAAAGGTGCCCAGATCTGATGGCAGCACTGGCAACAGCAGCAGGGACTGGCACTGGATGCCTGTATAGCAAAAACACCTTTCAGCTCAAGCTCACAGCTGAAGTGGGATTGGGTTCAGGACACCATCATCAAATGCTTTTTATCTGTTTAAGAGTAGTCACAGATAATCTAGACCAGGAGCCATTTTTTCCAACCTAAACCATAGCTGTGTACTGAAAGTCTTTCCTATATGTGCCCTTAGTTCTAAAGGCTGCTTGTAGAGAACTCAAGCAGATTTGGGCACAGGAAGTCCATATTCCACATAGAAGCCTAACCCATTTTTGAATGCTGCCTTATAAACACTGTTAAAAAAAAAAAGGTTGGGAGAGCAGAGAAAAATGCCAAAGACATTTGTGCCATCACAGGCTGATCTAACTTGTGGATCATTGGGGAGGTCTGTAAATGACACAATGCAGGGAACATTCCATTCAACTCCTTAACAGTACAGAAACTAAAGATGGTGACCAGGTTTAATCCCATGAGACTTCTAAAAGAGAATCAGAATAGACAGGACATGTCCTCTGGCATCCTTATGCTGAGCATCTCACTTGCCCACTGGGCTTCTGTACAAAGTGATCATTAAGAGTTCTTTTTTCAGGTCCCTCAGGTAGATCCAAAGTCACTCACTCTCCTGCTGAGTAATGCTGCACACATAGGAGTCACAGGGGAAAGACAGAAAGACAAATCCAGTGGGTGGCTAAGCCAATGAACTGAGACGAAAGGTGGAAAGCAGGTGGGAACTGTCTGTCGGGCAACCTCACCTTAAGAGATTTCATCAAGGGAGCACCGTCACCTTTGACTACAGAGCCCCTGCACTACATGAGGTTAAAGTCTGTATGTCTAACATAGTAAGGTTCTTGTCACAAGAAAGGGGTTTCACAGGAAGAACATGAGTTTCAGAACAAAAGACACCAGGTTTGGGATGCTGAGCCTACTAATAGGTACGTCACTTTGGGAATTTTGCAACTTCTGTGAGCCTTTTTCATCATCTGTGCAAGCATTAAAATCATGTGATGTGCTAGCATTAAAAAAAATCGATATAAGGTAGCTATTCGTCACTCCATTCCCTATCCCAGGATACCAAGGAAGCATTCGTAACTGTGACATTCTATTAAAGGACGTATCCTTTGATAGTCAGTAATTTCCTTTTAAAAAATTTTCAAATTCCATTTATTTCTTCTGTGTGTGCCCATGTATACATGTGTGTGTAGGTCAGAAAACAACTTTTGGAAGTTGGCTCTCTTCTTCTACGATGTGGGTCCCAGGGATTAAGCTCAGTTGTCAGGCTTGGTGGCAAGCACCCTTTCCTGCTGAGCCAACTTATCACCCTAGAGATTCTTAATGGCAATGATTTTATCCTATCCACTGATGCACCTTCAGTGCCCAAAACAGGTCCTGGCATACAGCTGGTGCTTAATGTCTACTGAGTGAATTAATAGTCAAGATTTTCTGTCATGAGCCCTACTCTCCAACCTTGCCCAATGCACTGTCAAATACTTCAAAGTGGTAAAGTCAGTGAGTTTTGAGGCTACAACTTAATGGAGAAAGTAAAACTGACCAGAATCTAAACAATAAGCTTGCACCCAGGTTCCACACAGAGACAGTAGGATACCAAGCTGCTTTCAAGTATAACTACAATTTCCTGAAACTACTGAACTATCTCCTCCCTTCCTCAAGAAACTGAGTAGTTGGTTTTCAGATGGGAAGGCAGTGTGGGCACTGGAATGTGGGCTGAGTGTTCCTGCATTACTGGCAAGGGTGCACGATCTGGAACTGCAGCTGGTTGGTGGGAGGGCTCCATCCTACTCTAGGAGATGGCACCCTCACATGGGCTTTCCACGAAGGCACAAAGCTTAGGGAAAGAAAGGAGGCTACCATCCCAGCTCCTAAAGGAAAACACAACATGGAGATGAGGGATGGGTGTGTCTTTGAGCCCCAGAAAGCAAGAGATTACCCATGCTAACCTTGCCCTCACAGGCAGATCATTATACTGGGGCCAGTCTCAGGTCTTCACAAATTCAGAAGTTCAGACTGCATTCCTTCCCAGATTCACAAAATGATGTAGTATTTATCAGTAAAGTGCTGAGATGGAAAGTGAAGAAAGCACCCCCTTTGAGACCAACAGCTGTAAGACTAGGTTCTTTAGAGAGCAGGAGAGCTGACAGAATTATGCCTAGACCCAACTTTTCCTCTGCTCTTACTTTCATGAGACAAGGGTCCTGCAGTTACACCGCCCAGCTCATTCCTGAGCAGTCACCTTACTGTTCAGTTTTTGGAGCAGGCTCTCTAAGTCTCAAGATGGACCCATCTAAATTTCTACGAGCCTGAAGTTTTATTTCAGAAGCTAACTTTGTGGCTAAGAGAAACAAGAGCCAAAGAAGAGCCACACCCCAACCTGATGCCAGCACAAATCAGACACTGATGACCACACACAGGTGCTCATCTCTCGTGTGAGTTCTTTTGCTCACATCCTGTGGGAGTAAAGAAAGGACAAGGCTTGTTTCAAATAACAGATAGAGGAACATAATGTGGCCTCCAAAGCAAAGGACATTGAATGGTGACACATTTCCTGGTCTAGGAAACAGGATAGTGGTCAACCTTTCCAAAAAAGCTGGCATTAGATAAAAAGCAGGTAGCACTCAAGATAACTCTACCTTCAAGAGGTCCTACCCATAAGCCAATTTAAAAAAAAAAATCAACCTTCCTCTTCTCCAAAGCATTTTACCAAAGTAAATGGGCATTAAAATGTCTAACAGATATTAAGAGTCCCAGACTCTGCAAAGCATTGTAAAAACAAAACAAAATCAAAGGGGGGAAAAACCCAAACAAACAAAAACACCTGCATCAAAAATAGGGTGGAGGCCAGAGAAATCAACATAGCAGCACCTTGCTGTCAGGACTGCTGGTCCTAGACTGGGGAGGTTATCCGAAAGGACAGCAGCTTAGTGTGCTCTACTGCCAGCAGCAACAGCAGTACCTACAGGTACCCCAGTCTCCCATTTTCCCTTTTCCTACAGAAGCTGCTAATACTTTTGTATTATGACACAATTTAAAGTAAAATATATTGATTTTGAGTAATACTGTAGCATTTAAGTTCATGATTCTTCCTGGACAATCTTAAGGTTTTCATCAGGCCAATATTCCCCTATGTATCACAAGAAGGGAATAAACATGTAGTGGGAAGATCTGACCAGAAGTAGTTCAAAGGTATGTCAAGAACTCCCTGTAATCCGTTCTCAATAATCTGAAACCCAGAAGATAAGGGATCCTAAAGGGGAGTGGCCCCTCATCTATTAGTAATCTTCAACAAACAGACAAGTCAGGGCCGGAGGAAAAGAGAGGACCACCTACCTCCTCCTCCTCTCTATAAATGGGAGTTACCCTCCCCTCCTCCTAGTCAGCCCCTTTCCAGGATTGATGCTCTTAACCTAATGTTAATGCAATCCTAATATTAATTCAAATAAAACTGCTCAAATAATCATCTTTGCTATGACTCAGGGCTACCCAACTGTCACATATAGCTCTCTAGTTTTAAAACCACTGAACAGAATCTGGTCATCCAGCCATCAGTCTCTTAAATCCCCTCCCCCACCTAAAAGTGTTTTGCTTCATCATCTCTAAGACAGGCCTGGACACCAGGGGCTTAGATGGATCATAACTGCAAAAGGTTGTAACCTTGGAGACCCTTGTCAGGGCCACCTCAGGTGTAGACTAATAACTCCAGGGAATTTGCCAGGGCAAGTTAGAAAAGCTGCATCTGCCTTTGCCAGCAGCAATCTATCTGTCTTGCAACACTCACAGCTACCATCGCTTGCAGAACAGCGTGTATATAAGGGAGCGATGCAAAGGGGTAACAGAACAACTGTTGCTTTGGTATCTTAGCTCACTACCCCACTTGCCCCCCTCCCCCAGCCAGTCATCCCATTCCCTTGCACTCACCCGACTGTGTGTTGCTCTGGGCTGAAGAGTCAGAGTCCTGAGTGCTCCAGGGTCGGTCCCAGCCAGTCAGACTGAGTGACTGCAGGCCAAGGCACAAGCCATTTGCATCTGGAAGGCCACGGGGAGATTCTTGCGCAGAGGTGGGAAAAAGCATCCTGCTTGTAACTGCTTCTTCAGAGTCCTGGAAGTCTGCTTTGGAAAGAACAGCAAAACAAACCCCTAGAGTTAAGGGTTGTTTCGCCTCAACACTATCAACAATAAATATCACCAATAATAGTTTCCCCCAGGTTCAGAGGCAAGACATCCAAGCTGGCTGGATGCTGCAGCTGCTGCCTCTGTACTTCTGCAGGCATTCAAACAAGAATAGTTGCCATATAGCCCCTTCCCCCCCACACCCCTATCCCATCTGCATTACAGACTAGGTAGCATGTGATCAGGCTGCTGATGCTTCCCGCTGCCAGTGACATCAGTCGGCAGAGCCTAGCGATGGAGAACCGCATCATCTCTCACNGAGGGGACTGGGAGGAGACTTGCCTCCAAGGGAAAGAGAACGGGAGCTACTTGGAATAGTCCGGTGCAATATGGTTAAGTCAGGGTTGTAAGGCAGCGCCCTCCCTCCAGTCTCGGCAATGGTGGCCAGGTGGCCCTCTAGCACAACTGAAGTCTACTCTGCTGATAGCAAAGCTAAAGGCAAAGCAATGTGGATTGCTTGCTAGTACTGTTCTGCCCTCCTGCCACTCCCTCTCTCCCTCTGCTCTCCACCCCAAATCCCCAAACGCTCCAGTCCTGGACTCTCTCCAGCTGTTGGCTCAAGCCCTGGCTTTGCAGCCCAATGTGAAGCTTTCAAATTCTGCTAACAAAAATAAGTAAGTAAATAAATAGGATCTATGTGCTCCAAGTGGCCTCTGAGCAGCACCTTGACAGCAGTGTTTTCGACTGAGGAATGAGATAACCATCAGAAAAACACTGTATATTTGGACCCTGGGGAACAACACCTGGTGCTCTGGGATTGTCTGGAGCAGCTTATCCCAGATAAAAGGGGACAGCTGGGGGGGGTCGTGGTTTATCAGGCAGTTCCAGGTACAGCTCACAGGGTCTGGCCCATAGCTCACTTATCAGAGGGAGATCTGGATAATCTATTTTACCCAGGCTCCCTTATACACCAACAGGATAGATATTAGCCACAGTGGACATTAGGGCCCAGCTCTTCCTTTCTCCCTTGCAACTAAAGGAACAAACAGAGGAAACACTCCCAAAGTAGTATCCAACAAATCACAGAGAAACAATCTCAGAACTATTTCTTTTTTTTAAAGCTTTTTGGGACAGGATTTCTCTGTGTAATAATCCTAGCTGTCCTGGAACTTGCTCTGCAGACCAGGCTGGCCTCAAACTCACATAGATCCACCTGCCTCTGCCTCCTGAATGCTGGGATTAAAGGCAAGTGCCACCACTGCCTGGCTATTGTTATAGAATTGTTCTGCTCAATCAATAGTCAACACTCAAGAGCTCACATCATCTGGCTATATTTGTCTTTTCAGGATCCCTCAGGGTGATGGCAAGCTATGTGTATCACTGACATCCTTAACTGCTATGCTTTCTTCAGAGGTGCTGCCCAGGATCAAGAACCCATTTCAATGACCCCCTGAGCTCTACCAGCTATTGCAACAAAATTCAGTTATTTGAGCTTCTGTCATTTCCTCTTTCCCAATGTATCCATCCTCCCACATCAGTATTTTCCCAATGTCTTCTTTCTCAGAAGGGTCAAAGCTGCTTCCCCTCTATAAGGCTGGCTGGCAGCACTCCATTTGCCTATTCTTTCCCGTGTTGCACAGAAAAGTAAGCAGGTAGTAGGAAACATCCCAACTTGGCACTGGTCCTGGCAGATTCTGAGCCAGTTAGGTCAGTGGGGTTAGTGCTGTTAATACAGGGGATGTCTGGTGACAGCCTTCTGCAGCACACTCAGTGTACTTAGGCTAAGGCCTGTGGGAGGAGTCCTTCCTTTGGAGGATTCTTTCTTTATACAGCTGTGCTGCTGTGTCACCCATCCGCATCATTCCTGTCTGGCTGTAGATATCCTGCTTGCTTCCTTTCTCTGTGTGTCAAAGCTGTATTCTCATCACTGTACAGGCTGACCCACACTACAGCTGTCCCCACCCCAAACACTAGCCTCTGGTTCCCCATGTCTACCCTTCCCCCGAGCTAAGGCTGTACTTTTAAATTAACTCATGTTTTAATTACAAAAATAAAATTTTTCCTTTTAAGCCAGCTACACCTGGGTCAATGAGATGGCTCAATGGATAAAAGCAACTGCCACCAAACCTGATGACCCGGGTTCAATTTCCAAGACCTACAAAGTAGAAAGAGAGAACTGACTCACACAGTTGTCCTCTCATATCCACATGTGTGCCATTATTATATGCGATATACACCTACATAAATGAACACACACATATATGATAAAGGTACAAACTGACTTCAAGAAAATATCAGATTGGGTTTATTCTGGAGATACTCTAATATGGTTAAATCAGTGAATACTATAAATTACATAAAAATCACCTAGTCACCCCAATGGATGAAGAAAAGGAATTTGACAATATTCAACATCCCTTCATGTTATCAGTCCCAAAGAAACTCAGAGAGCACTAGGAAAGGCAGAGGCAGGCAGACCTGAGTTTGAGACCAGCATGATCTACAGAGTGAGGTCCAGGACAGTCAGGGCTACACAAAGCAACCCTGCCTCAAAAAAAGAGACAGACAGACACGGAGAGAGACCAAGCGAGCTAAAAGTAGAAAGAACATAGCTCAGCATAATACAACAAACCTATAGCCAACATTATGTTAATAGGGGAAAACCCACGCATGTCCACTGAAATCAGGAACAAGTAAAGGATGTTTGCCTGCTTTGTTCTTGTCCAGTGCAGTGCTAGCAGTCTCAGCTAGAGCAGGGGACAAGATAGGAAGAAGTCAAGGCAGCACTACTTGTAGACGGTAAGGTTCCATGAGATCCTAAAGACTCCACCAGAAAACTCTTAGAACTGACAAATACTTGCAGTAGAGTGGTAATATACAAAATTAACACACAAAATCATTAGTCTTCCTAGATACCAATGAAAATGGAAAAGCAAAGGGGAATAATCTAATTCATGATAATCTTTAAAAAATAACTTGTTAGCCAAGCATGGTGGCACACACCTTTAATCCTAGCACTCAGAAGCAGAAGCAGGTGGATCTTTGTGAGTTTGAGGCCAGGCTGGTCTACAAAGGGAGTTCCAGGAAAGCCAGGACTACACAGATTAAACCCTGCCTTAAAAAACAAAGAAATAACAATAACAAAAAAAACCCAACAACAACAACAAAAAACTTGTTAGAAACCTATCAAAAATATAAAAGTCATCTCTCTCATCCATACCTCACATAAATAAAAACTATAAAACTGTGAAAGAAATTGAGGGGGCTGGAGAGATGGCTCAGTGGTTAAGAGCATTGCCTGCTCTTCCAAAGGTCCTGAGTCCAGCAACCACATGGTGGCTCACAGCCATCTATAATGAGGTCTGGTGCTCTCTTCTGGCCTTCAGGCATACACGCAGACAGAATATTGTATACATAATAAATGAATATTTAAAAAAAAGAAATTGAGGAAGAATCAGAAGATGGAAACATATCCCATGCTCATGAACTAGAAAAAAAAATCAATATTGTGAAAATGGCTTACTTACTAAAAGAAACCTATAGATTGACAGCAATTCCAATAAAAAAAATCTAGTGGCATTTTTCACAAAAATAGAGCAATGTTTAAGTTCATGTGGAATCACAAGAGATCCTAGAGAGGAAAAACAAACCTGAGCAAAAAACAATGCTGCTAAAGGTATCACCACACCTGATCTCATCATACTATAGAGCCACAGTAATCAAAAGACATATTGATCAACAAAAAATAATACAGGACACAGATACAAGGCCACCTGATTTTTGATAAAGATGCCAAAAATACACACTAGAGAAAAGACACCATCTTCAAAAATGGCACCGGGAAAAATGAATCTATACATGTAAAAGAACAAAAGCAACTACAAATGGATCAAGAACCTCAACTTAAGATCAAAAGCTGCAAGAGGAAAAAGCAAAGAGTACATACACTTTAAGGGTTTTCAGGATAGCACTGTGATTGCTCAAGAAGTACGGTCAACAATTAAAACTTCATGAAACTCACCAGCTTTCCTTTGTTTATCAAAGGAAACTCTCATTTAAGTGAAGAGTCAGCCCAGAGAATGGCAGCTATGTATCTGATAGAAGAAGATTAAGTATTTAGGACATACAAAGAACTCAAGAAATGAAATACCAAGAAAACAACTCAATCAAAAAATGGGTCATAGAACTGAACAGAGATCCCAAAGAAGAAATACAAATGGTTAATAGACATTTCTGTGTTTTATAATATTTTGGTTTATCTTTGTTTGATTTTTGGGACAGGGTCTCACTGTACAGCCCTGGCTGGCCTGGAACTAGCCTGTAGATGAAGCTCAAACTCACTAAGGTTAACCTGTCTCTACCCCCAAGTGATAGGATTAAAGTTGTATGACACCGCACCTATCATCTAATAAGTATTTTTTTTAAATGTTCAACATCATTAGTCAACAGGGAAACACAAATTAAAACTACTTTGAAATTCTATCTAACTACAGCCAGAATGACTATCACCAAGAAATCAAATAAGTGCTGACAAAGATGTGGGAAAAGGGAACACTTATGTGTTTAGGTGGAAGCCCTACTGCTGTCCATATATACCCACAAAGGTTAGGATGTTGGGATTTCCCATCCCAAATTCTACCCCTGAAAAAGCTCACCAGTGTTTGATGGACCAAGACACCCCCCATTGAAAGGTTGCTGTAAACACCCCCAAAAATTACTTTGCCCAACAAACAGCAGGAAGCAGTTTGGAGAAAACTACGCCCATATTCCCAAATATTGTTTATAAATGTTTGCTTACATTTAAAGGGAGATCTGCTATAGAGATTTTCACTGGTATGGATTTTGCTCTATTGATACAAATTTAGGGTCAATTTTGTTATATGTATTTCTGATCTTGATTAAGGTATTGTGTTTGTCCAGCTCATTTAGAAATGTAATGTATAATTAAGACATACAGGTTAATAGATACTTATTTATAATAGTCAGGCTTGTAGTCATGTTAGGTTTTCTAGATATATAGATATTTCAGGTAGATAATCTTCAAACCTTTCAAAGACTACAGAATATGGCATTTAAAATGTTTAAGAACTT
>LOJH01057224.1:0-11583 GCA_001685095.1 Ellobius talpinus | reverse complement strand
AGGAAGGAAGGAAGGAAGGAAGGAAGGAAGGAAGGAAGGAAGGAGAGAAAGAGAAAGGAAGGAAGGAAGGAAGAAAGAAAGAGTGAGAGAGAGAGAAAGGAAGGAAGGAAGGAAGGAAGAACGAAAGAAAGAAAAGAAAGGAGGGAGGGAGGGACCGAGGGAGGGAGGGACCGAGGGAGGGAGGGAAAACTGGAATCCAGGATACTTGGTTTCCAGTTTAATTCCCAACAAATTCTGTTGTTCAGCCTGGGAAAATCATTCAATTTCTCTGACCCCAAATCATCTGTTTATATCTCTCCTACAATGCCGTCCTGAGGTGCTACTCTTGAATCCAAGGACATTCAACTTGTCAAAACTGGTGAGTCACTTGTTCGACTGAATGGAAATTATGAAAATCTATTAAAATGATACCCAAGATCTAAGGCATATTAAGGGCTAAACAAAACCCAACAACAAAAGAACTCATTCATTTTGTTTTGAACCTCTAGAATTGAAAGATAATGACATTTTTTCCAGAGGTAATGATGCAAAAAATCTAGTCCTCTGTCTGTCTGGTTAAATTGATACTGCCCCGTTGATGTTCAGACATGAAATATTTTATAGAATAAATGCCAAGGGAAATGTGACAGGCCTGAGGAAGTCAGGACAGACCCAGTGGGCAGGGGAAGCCACAGTCGAAGCCTACTATGACCATAGCACCCTAACATCTCTGACAATAGCCCACATAACCTAGAACACACAGCACTGTGTGGCCAAACAAGAGATGGAAGTGGAATGTCTTTTCTCCTGACTTGTCTGACTCGCAGCATCAGGTGGTGCTCTTGAGATCCCTCTCTTGATCTAACGTGATTAGGCATCAAGTCTCCACGTGGGGAATGATGCTTCCTCCCCCATCCTTCAACAGCAATGATTAAGTTCCATCCGAAATGGCTGACAGAAAAGCCCTGTCGTGGCTTCAGTCTACATTGTTGAAGCATCAGAATTATATAGTGCCTTTGTTATCTTGTGGAATGCATGTCCCTGGGGTACTCCTTTGAGTTCAACTAAAATGACAGTTTAATTCTCAGTAAATGAGTGCTAATTAAAATGCTGGGGGAAAGACTGTCATAATTGAATAATGAGAATAATGCAGCATGCATTTGTTTAAAAGTTCCTGTAAGCTGAAATTAGGGATCAAAAAAATGGTCTCTAGGAGCTCACAGGCAAAAGCCAGCTCTCTGAAAAAGCCTTTAATACCCAGCATGCATGCACGCTCAGCTAAGTCTGCATCCTGAGCAGGAATTGTTCTGAAACTAGCCTGAGAGTCTAATTCTCACCTCCCCCTCGGTTGCTTGCATGATGCTTGTGAACGCATCCTTCATCCCTAGATTTGGGGGATATGTGATTGGAATCGAACCACGGTGGTGAAATCCATTTCTGACTGAGTCTTGAACAGGGTAGCTGGGATAGTCTTTGTGGACTCACATTTCTAGAATGCAAGAGTCTCTGCCATAACAATGTGTTTAGAAAACAGAGTCAGACAATGCCGAGATTAGAATTCTGAGAGAAGTCACATGACTGTGTGGAAAGCGGTCAGAAGCCCTGCTACTTATTCTAAGACCTGGTGTAAATAATTCACTCCATATTCTCATCACTCCGTTAGATTTGTTTGGAGGATAAAATTCGACAATACACTTCACTTCAAAGGGAAAAATATTAGACAAATGAAGCAAACTGCAGCCTAGAACAACGGGCTGACTGTCTGAGTGGCACAAACCTTGGCTTTACTTCCTAATGCCCACAATGGTGTCCACACATTTTAAACTAGGTAGGCCTGTAGGGGGTAAATAGATAGTAGTGGGAAATCTATATTATCCTAAAACGCAAAAATATAATCATCACCCCAGAAGGCCCAGTTTAACCATCACCCCAGAAGGCTCAGTTCCTAGCCAGGACTCCATCTCAGCTGCTGGATAATTGGATTGACGTTCATGCTTCTCGCTCTCTGCGTTTCCTTTATGTCTTCCATCCCGGTAATAGTTCATTTCAAAGACTTCACAACTGTATTGAATTCAACCCATTCAGCGAGTTTCTGTCCTGTCCTTACAGATCTATGGGAAAAAATAAATTCTACAACCGCCTTCTCTGCCTAACAACTTTTACAGTGAGTAAATTCTGTGCCATCTGAATTCGTTGATTGTGAAAAAATGTCCCCAGGGCCACCCATTGGGAGGCCTCCCATACACTCCCTAATCCAACCCAGTTTAGAGCCCTGACAGCTCCAGCAGAGACGCTTAGACACCCCCTTATGAATATGCAAAGACAATCTTTCACTTACAAAAGAAACTGATATAGCCATTATGGCCTGTGGTTAATCAAACCTCCGTTCACTTCCCTCTGCTTTGAGAACCTTCATCAAGAAAATGTGTTGCTAAGCAAACTTAGCACTAAGGACCTGGTTCCCTTACAAAATGATTGCCTAGGGGCCAGCTTGTTTAGAAGTAAAGATCCAAGCTGGGGTTCTTTTTGTTGGTAGTGGTGGTGCTTTTTTGTTTTTTGGGTTTTTGTTCTGTTTTGTTTTGTTTTTTTAGCTTCTTATTGGATTTCCTATAAAATCCAAGCTCATCCTTCAGTTGGAGGATGCTTGGAAAGTTGTTCACACGTTACCCATTTAAATAAGTTGGAGTTTACACACCACACACACACATACACACACACTCACACTAGATCCTATTTGCTTCAGTAACTGCTTCTTGGAAAACATCCAAGCTTGGGCCAAGGAAATGCGTAATACAGTGGCTGACTTTGCAAGCATCTGGTGAATTCACAACCTTCATGGAGCCTTATATAATGTGTCATCAATATTCATTCTTTATAGACATCTATCTTAGTCATTGCCACCTCCCCCAGGAAACACGATCAAGGACCAAGAGAAAACACGAAGCACATTATATTGCAAATGTTTATTGAGAAACACGGGACTAGAAAAGCCCCTCCTAGCTTTGCAACTCATTTCCAATGAGACCTTATGGATTCCATGATTCCCAAAGAGGGAAAGACACATCCTGTGGCACCACAGTGAGGTCTTTAGCCTATGCGCACAAACACAGTGTTCTCATAAAGTATCTAGACCATCAGATTCCATCTAGTTTAATCAAACTATCTCCTTGCAGGTTTTAGGTACCACTTTCCTTCAGGGAGTGAGAGGTCAATGACTTCCATCTCCAGTTCCCATCAACAACTTCTTGTTTTGCTCAGGAAGATCTTAAAGAGATGGGACTCACCCAGGCATTCAGAGACCAGACTTTGGCATAAATAATTAAATATGTTAACCTCTGAGCTGCCAGATTTAGTTCTGGAGAAACACCATTCTAAGTGAAAGATGTATGTCTTCCCGGCTACATCACACGCTGCTCTCGTTCAGTGATGCCCATGTAATGTTGCCTTACTTCTCTTCGGCTCTTCTCATGTAATTAACTTGATCAGAGGGTAGTGGCTCTTAGATTCTGTACTTTCTCTTTACCTGTTAATCATGGGGACATTTATATTTACTGTGTTTCCCATTTTCTTCAGTCTTTGTATTTGTTCATTTGAGCACAAATTTCAGCATTCGGGTGATACTACCCCTCCCAGGCCTGGCTAATTCCTAAAGCACTAAATGGCTTAGTTGAAAACATGCCTGTCTCAGGCAAGCCAACGAACACCTCATCTAAGCCATATACTGTGCCATTCTTGTCCTTCTTGTAGTCATCCTAGGGACGAGAGCCAGGGACCTGGAGACCATCCTCTTAGCCCAAAGGACTCCAGGATTAGCCAAACAAACCAATCCTAAACAGTTACTGTACCCTGTCTTGCTTTTTCTACACCCTGGTCTAAGTCCTTCCTTACCCCCTGTGTACCTCCTAACCAATGTGGATGTTCCCCCATGTGGTCCTGTGTGGCATGGTGCACCTGTATGAATTACAGATGATACAGACCATCTTCCATGACATTGGTCTCTCCCAGTAATTATCCATTCATCTCCAAGACATCTCTCTGGTACAGATCAAACTTGTATCTGCCCTGCATTCATTTTGTATAGCTTTGATATTATCTGAGATAGGATCTGAAATTGCAACATTGAAATTGCCTCTGAGACCCTCAAGGCCCTCTCAGCTCTAAACTTTGTGTGGGTAGGGACTGGGCAGAATTTGCTTCTGTATTCCTAATGCAGCACGGAGCCTGGGAGGTTCTAGTAATCTCTTTTGGTTGTGGGGGCAGGGGGTGGGATGGGGGAAATGATTGAATATTCCTAAAGCGGTGTTTCCATTAATGTGATGGTAGCTATAGGCCAATCAGGGGTCCTTGGAATTTGGTACAGCATCATCTTAGGCCTTGTCCAGAGAGGCCTACAGAAGCCCAGTCCCTCTGGGGAAGGTTCTGGAAACTGCAGTAGGTTCCAGGTTGTTGTTGGAGAGCCTGTGCCTTGCTTTTGTTTCAAAAGCACTGTTCTCTGGTGGACTTCTAGTCAACAAAGGGCACAGGAGGGCTGTGAGCTGTGAGGAAATTGTACCCCAAGTGTTTTATATTTATTCTGATTAAGAACCTACAGCTTTTGTTTCCCCCCAAACCTGTACACAATGCCGGAATCTGACTGTTTGGTACTCAATTCTCTCTGTCAAGTGGCTGAGGTAAATTTCTCCTTGAGCTGTTTTGCCATTGACACGTGTGATGGTCAGTTTGAATTGTCCACTTGACACAGTCTAGAGAAGAATGTCAAGCATTGCCTTGATCAGGTGGGCCTGTAATCATGTCTTTGGGGGAGTTTCTCGATTGTTTTAACAGATATGGAAAGACACAGCCCGAAAGTGTGTGGCCCTAGTCCCTCATTTAGGAGGTGTGAACTAGACAAGTATAAAAAACTATCTGAGCACTAAGCATACATGCATAGTGTGTGGCCTTTGTCCCTCGTTTAGAAGGCATGGACTATATAAGTATAGAAAGCTATCTGAGCACTGAGCATACATGCATTTCTTTTTCTGTATTCTTGGATGTGTCTGTGAAGTGACTACCTCTTTCAAGCCCCATCCCGTACCTATAGCTTCCCCACAATGATGGACTGTGGCCTAGAACTGTGAGCTACAAATCAATACTTTCTTTCTTTTGTTGTATTTCTCCTTTGGTTTTGGTTTTGTTGGGGTTTGCTATTATAGCATCATAAATAGAACTAGGACTATGTAGATAAGATTTTCTATATAGGAGATAAGCGAAATCTTTGAATCGAATAGAATATGTGTGCATTTGTATATTCTCATGAGTACCCATGTTTAAATCCCTTCTTTATGCAGCCCACTTCCCGGTGTGCCGCTAGTCAAGTATGACTCCTCAGTGTGGGTTATGTGCACTCCTTCCATCAAGCCTTGTGCTTCTGCCCTCATCTTCTCAGAACACTTGTCTGTGACCTCCACCCGCTCTGTATGCACAGTACAGAAAGAGTTGATTGGAAGCGCTTGTGGATTTTTATATCCACCCAGAAAAATATACTCTAATGAATATTCAGGACTAGGCTCCTGAAAGATATGCTCCTTGGGGCACCAGGAAGTAGCTTTGTGAATGAGCCCCTCTCTAATAACAGTTGATATGAGCCAAGGTCTCATCCAGAAGCTTTCAGTGGGGTTTCCATCTAATTTTTCCCCCTAGAGCTGACATGTCTGGCATTTCTGACAACATTGTCCCTACAGTGTCTTTGACGGGACTAACAGCTCTCGAGGGAAATGAGTGATGGCAGGTTCCTTTTTTCTTTCCCTTTCATCTCATCCACTGTTTTTCCTAAAAGCGTCAGAAAAAAATTGCAAGATAGATACTTCTGTGCAGGTGGCAAGACAGTCCATGAATAAATAATTAAGTTTAACTTTATTTCTCTGAACCCCCAAATCAAGAGAGTTAGCTGAGAACCCCTGACAAATTCCATGCAACTCTAGCTTCTTTGGAGCTATCTCTAGGTTGCTAGGAAACATGGTCTCCTTTTTGAGATGGTAGACCCTCGGTTTGTGCTAATGATATCTCTCCTCTACCTTATGGCCCGAATTCTGCCAAGTCTGGGGTTCCATGATCTCATTGGATGATCACCATTATCAAGGACCTGGTCATTTCCGTGAGCCTCCTGTTGTGACATATATTTTCATGGGCTAAAAGACTTAGTCCCCAGCTGGTGGTAATGTTGAGAGGTGATTCAGTCATGAAGGCACTAACTCCATCAAAAGATTAATCCATTGATGAGTTCACAGCTGAATGAGTTACTAGGAGATTGGAAACTTGCCCTTAAAGGGTGTGTCTTGCCCTGGTTCCTTTTATGAACTCTTTGCTTCCTGGCTGCCAGAGGGTAAATCGCTTTTCTCTATTGTGCCTTTCTGTGCGCTAGTTCTGCCTCACCAAAACCCAGAAACAACAGAGCCTGCCAACCACAGACCAAAGTCTCTGAAATTATGAGTCCAAATCTCTTTCCTTCTGTCAATCGTTTCAGGTATACTGTCACAGCAATAAAGGCTGACCATCATGCATCTGTCTTGCTTCAAAATTTGTGAGGTTCAAGACTCAAGAACTAGAAGGATTTTTCCCATCTAGAATTAACATGGTTTCATGGAGTGCCAGCAACTTCACTATTATTTGGATGTTATGCCCTGATGTGAACTGTATTTCATTTAATATATATTTTTTCAATTGCCATCATGAAATTATGTAACTCAAAGAAAAATGTAAATAAAAACTCTCACTAGTAGATCTGATTCTGGGTCAAACAACAAGGTGACTGAAACAGCATCCAAACCCAGACAGTCTTCTCTCCTTAGGAATGCAACGACTGCCACTTTCCTGGTTGTCGCAGGGCAAAGGCCAGCCATCAATGCTATGATCCTAGTTGTTCCTTTATTGCTGCCCCTGACACTCCAAGGAAATAAAAGTCCAGCAGGCTGTCAGCTTAGCCCGGCGATACAAGGCAACTGCATATTTGACCTTGGCTATGTTAAACTTAGCCAGACTTTGCCCTAAAAATGAAGGTGAGTTCTCTCTCCAGCTCCCCAGAAAAAATGCCAGTTAGATAAGAGAAATCAAATTAGATCTAGCTGATGTCTGCAATTCAGCTAACCCTGGGGCAACAGCAATTGCCAGCAGGTGGTTCTAGGCAACATTTTGTGGTAGTCACGTCATGTTGCTTAAGGATGTGAGAAGCCCAAGTCTACCAGTTCCCAGTGTTTGACAAACCAGATTGCTGTTGGATTATATTCAAACAGACAGCTCCATCTGAGTGTTTTGGGGAAAGCCTTCTCAAGCAATCAGGTAAGGTCAGAAAAAAATTCCCCAGACTAGCTAAAAACTGGTGTATACCCACTTCTGAAAGAAAGTCCAAGTGAGGAGCTTTGCATGTTTGCACATTCAACCTTCATTCATTTGACAGACATCCAGCAATTACTTATGAAGCCCTAATCGGTGCCATTGTCTGTGCTTGGGGGCTGAGTGTGCGCTGCCCTGCCTAACACACATCCTCTAGGCAGGCAGTCAATAGTGGCCATGCTAGAAAGTTCTTAGGTGTCAACTCAAACCTTTCCTAGAATGCCATTCTTATTAAATATTTGAGACTTCCAACAGTAAATTATTTGTTAATGTTAACCAAAAACACCAAAATGACAGATTGAATGAAGTCTTAGGATCTACCAAAGCAAAGAATAACATAAAGTTGCTTAAAGTCTCAATTGTGTTTCTCACTCAGCATCACTTCGTATTTTTGTACGAAGGAGTCAGTCAAAAGCACAAGGCACTATTCCACTTGGGTAAGAACCCACTAAGTGGCTAAGAAATATCTCAAAAAAATGTTCTAATCATCCCTGGAAATTAAGGAAAAGAAAATCAAAAGAATTTTGAGATTTTCTCTTACCCTTCCCACCTGGGTGGAAAGGGAACCCTCTTTCGCTATTGGTGAGGTTGAAAACTCATCCATTCGTTCTGGAATTCAGTGTAGAGAATTCTTAAAACACTAAAAGTGAATCTACCATATGCACCAGGGATGCCATGCCTTAGCGTATGCCCAAAGGACTCAGCATCCTACTCTAAAGATGCTTGCAATGTTCATTGCTGCTCTATTCACATCCATCTATGCACAAAAGCTAGAAAATCAAACCTGCAAAATCAACCAGTTAAAGAATAGTTAAAATGTGGTAGACATACACCATGGAATACTATCCAGCTGTAAAAAAATGAAAATTTCAAGTAAATGGATAAAACTAAAAAAGATATTATTGAGTTAGGTAGCCCACACCCAAATCACAAACCACAATTTCTTTCTCATCTGAGTCTCCTAGTTTCAAATCCTCAGATATGAATATTTAACATAGAGTCACTGTATATAGCAGCATATGAGTGATTTGAAGGTAGAAATGGAAAAATGGAGGGTTTTTTAATTAGGTGAGGTAGGAGATAAAGACATAAGGAAGGTAAAATTAAAAAAAGTCATAAATAATATTGTTGTCTATTTACCTAAAATTACATATAGCACAGGTAAATGTTATTTTCCCACTTGGGCTGACAATGTGCCACACTCCAAGAGCCATAAACTACCCAATAAAACCCCAACATCAGTCAAGGGAAGCCCCCTTTTGAGTTGTTGATCAATTGTTGTTGTCTAAGAGACTCTCAAAATATCATAGGCTATTGCTGTTATTCTTGGTTACCTCACAGAGGTTGAAGGTAAGTCTTTATAGTCCATATATATTAAGACATAGCACCCAGAGGTATTGACCTGAATATCTCCTTCCTGTAGACCAGCTTTCATGGTACCGGAAGGGAGAGAAGCAGCAAGCATTACCCAGCTCTGCTACTTCTGAACAACTCAATCACCATGACACAATATCCCTAAGGTTGAAACAGTGACACACACACCTTTGTGATAACCAACAGCTCTCAAATTAGACTCAAGGCTCACTCAACAAGAGGGAAATCATGTCTGGTACTGGAAACCTAGCCGACTATCAGGGGCTGGTAAAGCCTTGGATCTTGGAGGAGAATCTATAACCACCATTTTACTAAAGCAGCCTAATTCTCAACTGGATAATAAGCATGTGTCCTTCTACCCACAGATGAGTGTATGTCTCACTCCTCATCTTCCCTTTACAACAGACAGAGGGCATTACAGAAAGCCACAATGGGCCAAAATGCAGAGAACAAGTGACTGTGTGTCACCCATCCTCAACTGGTGACATCTAGAACACTATTCAAGCATCTGCAGTTCAGGTATCATAGTGGAAGACACGGAAAGACTACAAAATCCTGAGAAGCAGGGCGTTTCCTGTGGAATTGATTGCCTAGAAATGTCAAAGAAGCTATACCCATGAAGTCTCGTCAACATGTGAGTTTTCAAACTGTACCTTGTTTCCCAGTAGCATATGAATCTAGAATGGCAGTTGTCAGCTGGCTCGGGTCTATGTTAGGTCCGTGATCCTCATAGCATTCCTATGAGGAAAGAGGTAATTAACCATGCAATTACTACTTTATTTCCTTGTTCTTGTCATTGGTTTGGTTTTGTTGCTGTTATTGTTTGTTTGGTTTGGTATTTTGCTTTGTTTTGCTTTGATGTCAGATGGACCTTAGGAGCTCAGGCTGACCTTAAGCTCACTATATAGTTGAGGCTAGCCCTGATATCCTAATCCTCCTGCCTCACCCTCCCAAACTCTGGGCTTATACATAAGACCAGAAGGCCTGGCTTGCTTCGTTTTGTCTTTGGTCATCTGCCATGGCATTTTGTTCCGTCAGTCAATGAACAATTGTCAGTCTCCTCCCTGTTTAAAATACTGCACCATACTGTTAACTTGTATAATCCAAAATGGTAGCCCCTAGCTATGCATATTAAAATTAATTAAAATGAAATAAAATTTAAAATTCAATGGCTCCATCGCAATAGCCACATGTCACTACTCACTATATTCGTTGAAGAGGGCTACCTTAAAGTGGCAGGGTTTGGGTTTTAAAATGTTCATTTTTGTAAAAACAAAACTCTATGGTCAGCAATGTGCATCATCTTCATTCTTGAGCAATGGTGTCACTGCAAGTTGCCAAAGGATGAAAGTATGTTTCTACCGTCCTCAAGACTTTCTACCCTTCACTCCTGAGTCACTCTTCTACTTCCTTGTCCTCAGGAAGTGTGCTGCCAAGTCTTTCCATACTGGATACAGGACAAGAAAGATGTGAGTGGATGAGGGTGTCTGTTTACATTGGTCCAGAGGCTGCTCATTGCGGCTACTGATCCGAGTCCACATGAGTTTCCATACAGTTTCCCTCCTCCTGTTAGGCACTTTTATCCTAGCTTTAGTGAAGCCCATCCACCTGCACTGCTGGCACCAGCTAGTCAGGTGACTCTCTTTCCTGTCTCGCACTAATGGCCAGGAAGGTCACTTCTGTAACTTACAACCTTCACCAAGGTCCCACTGCTGCTTTCCAGTTTCTGTGTTTATTGTGGACAGCTGAAAAGCTTCCTGTCTTGCCCTTCTTTGTCTCTGCTTCCATTTGATTAGAATGAAGCCTTCAGTTTTCTCTGATGAGCTATGCCCTCTCACCTTTCACTATTCCCAGCTAGATGTCAGACTCCATGACAACAGGATGCCTCTTGAAGGACATCCAGCACACCTTCCCAAGGAATGCTCGTGTCTTTCTCTGCAGTAGGAAATAAAGTATCGAAGAGCAATCATCTTTAATCCTTTAGAGGGCTTTTGTTGGTTGGTTGGTTGGTTGGTTGGTTGGTTGGTTGGTTGGTTGGTTTGTCTGAAAGTTTAATTTCTTTCTAAGCCAAAAGCGGGGAATCAAAATGTAGAGGAAGCTTGTCTATATCCCAGACCAAAGAAAGAGAAAAAAATAATAAAGAATCTAGATTTGATCTAAAAGGGGGCAAAAGTCAAATTCTAAAGACAACTAGAAAATCACTGTTAACTTCTGAAAGAGAAAAGAGAAGGGATAAATGTAAAGAGGGGAATTGTACAGGGGAGCAGAGGGAGTTCAGAGGAGCAATGGGGACGGGGACACTCTAAGTTCATGAACCCAAAAGAAAAGTAGATGCCATAAAAGAATGAAAACAAAATTAAAGATCTTCCCCAACACAAACGAGTGAATGACATAGCTGTGATTAGACATGGCATTTCATTTTAAAGAATCTTAACAGGTGGGTTTGTCTTTCTTGGCACTGTTGGTACTGGCTAAAACCCTGGCAACACAGTCTAAGGTAAAGAGGACATGAGAAGTGATTGGGCTCCCATCAGAGAAAACAAGGCCAGATGACCTGAGCTTCCAAACAGACCTTGGATCCTGGAGACCCCAACTGCCCAGCCTCTCCCCAGTAGAGGGACCAAAATCATCAAGGACAAGGTTTTGCTGAACCCAACCATCCCTTAGTGTATGTGGGCCAAAAACTTACATGGAGCCAGTAGCCTGAGGAGTACTCTTAATAGTTAACAATCTTATGTAACTCCTCCCATTTGATCCTCTGAGGACACTGACAAGGCATTGGATGCAATTTGCCATGGCTTCTTTTATAAATGTTTAAAGATCTCTGGCGGCAGTAGGCAGGCAGGCCCACGGAGCAGCCAG
>LOJH01057216.1:1597-13181 GCA_001685095.1 Ellobius talpinus | reverse complement strand
TGGGGGTGGTGGTGGCAGATGGTGCTCAAAATCTCAGCACCCACTCACCTGTGCCTCTGTCTTAAATCATGATCGATAAGGGTAGGCTCAAATGATTGTGGGTGATTCCATCCCTTTTGCTGGTTCTGAGTTCTGTAAGAAAGCAGAATGAGCAAACCATGAAGAATGAGCCATTAAGTAGCGCCCTTCACAGCCTGCATCACCTCCTGCCTGCAGGTTATTGCCCTGTTTGAGTTCCTTTCCTGACTTCCTTCTATGATGAACAACGATATGGAAATGTTATCCAAATAAACCCTTCCATTCCCAAATTACATTTTGATTATGGCTATTTATTGCAGAGATAGAAACTCTAACGAAGACACAATGCAAATACTAAGATTTAAAAAAAAATGCCCAAACAAAGCAAAATAAGACCAAAAGTTGAAAAGATACCCCTGAGTTCATTTTGTGTTGGTTGTCTACTGCTAGGTCAGGGTCCGTAAGTGTGGTTGGTATGGATAGTAAGACTTCATTGGGAAAAACTAATTTTTCCTTTGCAAGCAGTTGTCAATTGGAGATAGCTTCTGGTTTAGGATAGGAGCTCATGTCCATTTCCCCCTCTCACAGCTGGGACCCTTTCTGACTTGAAACTGTGCGGGCCCTGTGCATGTTGCCACCGTCTTTCTTAGTTCTTACATGTGTGCCTTAAAGACAGTTTCCTTGGGGTCATCCATCGCTACTACTTCTTGTAATCTTTTCATCTCCTTTTCTGAGTAGTTATCTAAGCCTCGAGAGAAAGGAAAGTGATTGATGATTATACGCCATTTAGGAACGAATGCTTTGAAGTCTCTCTTCCTCTGTGCATTGTCTAGTTGTGGTTCTCAGTATTAGACCCCATCTAGTATAAGAAAAAGCTCCTCTGATGATGGCAGAGCAAGGGACCCTGATCTATGGGTACAGTGAAATATCATTAGTAGTCCTTTCATTGCCATGTTCCTATATCAGAAAAATAATATTTGGTTTTCTTCTAGGTTCAAGACCTTTCTAAACTCAGCTTTTTGGCCACCTGAGTGGTTTCAGGCATAGGTCAAATCTCATGGAGTAGGCTTTAAATCAGTCTAATAGTAGTTGGTTACTACTGCAGCATTTGTGCCAATTAGTACCACAGTTTCACACACATATATCATTGCTGAATATCACAGTGTTTGTTGCTAGATTTGAGGTTACCCTCTGCCCTCTGGTAGCATATAGAGTACTCTTCAGTATCAAGAAAACTAGTTAGCTAGGGTCAAGATTGTAGTTAGTCATCAGATGCCTCTTCTGTGTTAATTGAGATATGTAAGTTTTATCTTCAATAATAGGGCTTTACCATCAGTTGGAGGAAAGCAATCACTAGCCTTGATCATTTTCTGAGTTGTTTGGAGTTTCCATGGGGAATCTTTGGCTGACAACTCAATTAGTTGTAACCCACTTCTAGCACTGGAGGTTTCACTTAGATGTATAAGATGTATAATTGGAGGCTGGTCACCCCAATTATTTGGTGACTCCATTTGTATTTCTTGAACATGTATAAATTTTAAGAAGACTCTACAGTAATAGGTTTCCATGCAATCCCACATATTACTCTAAGTGTTACTCCCATGTTCCATCTCTCACTTCTTCTTGCCTCTTTCATGGTGTTATTATAAAAACAAACATACTGATCACAGAAAGATATTAAAGATCCAGAAGTATGCTCATATATCTTTGAAAGCCTGGTTTTTGAGAAAGAATCCAAACAACAGACTGGAAATTACAAAACAAAACAATCTTCAACAAACGATACTGTCAAACTGAAAGGATGTATGCAGGTGAATGCAAATATATCCATATCTATCACCTTGTATAAAACTCAACTCCAAATGTATAAAGGATTTCAATATAAGACTAGATAGCCTGAATCTGTAAAAGGAGAAAGTAGAGAATAATCTTAAGATCATTAGCATAGGAAAACATTTTAGGAGCAAGAAACTGATAGGCACTAAGAATAGTAATTAATAAGAAGGGCCTCATAAATCTGTAAACTTCTGTATGACAAATGATACCACCATTTAGACAAAGTGACATGCTACAAAATAGGAAAACAGATTTATCAACTTCACATCCTACAGATGTAAAATATATGAAGAACTAAAAAAATTGAACATGAATTCACTCAAGAAAATGAACAAATTCAATTTTAAAATATGGTATAGGCATAAGCTGAAAGTTCTCAAGAAAGGACCATAGATGGCTTAGGAACCCTTACTCATCAACATCCTTGCTCATCCTTACTCATCAGGTAAATGCAAATGCACATCAAAACTACTTTGAGATTTCATTTTACACCAGTCATAATGACAAAGATCAATGAAATAAATGATTACTCATTCTAGTGAAGATGTTGGAAAAAGAGAATTCATTAATTGTTTGTGAGGGTGGAAACTTGTATAGTCACTATGAAAATCAGTGTGACAGTTCCTAGGAAGATGAGAATCAGTTACTTTAAGAACTAACTATACCACTCTTAGATATATACCCAAAGATTCCCACATAGACATTTGCTTATCAATATTCATTGTTGCTTTATTCATAATAACTAGAAATTGGAAGCAACCTACATGCCCATCAATAGATGAATGGATAATGAAAATGCTGTATATTTATACAGTAGACTACTGTCTACCTAGTAAATATGAAATTATTAAATTTCCTGGCAAATTAATGGAGTTTTAAAACATTATCCCGAGTGGCAGGATGAAAACTCAATGTTATTTTTCTTGGCTTCTCCCTGAAAGCTCAAGGTGATAAATATTTTTAATATTTTTATTGGACTTTATATTTCATCTTTTGACAACTGTTCATTTTATTATTGCATTTATTGGCTGGTATGTTTGTGGATTTTGGCATTTAGATGTTTGAGCTCTCTACATCATCTATTTTGTTTTCTCTGTAGGATGCACAGTTGACAAAAAGAGTTCTAAATATTTCTTTCACTGATTGTTCATTCATTTAAATTTTCCTGCTTAGAAAGAGTTTTTAAAATGATGTACTTATGTCTATATATATTCATGTATATGAGTGTTTATGTGGGGACACAGATGTCATGGTGTGTGTCTAGAGGGCAGAACCACCTGGATTCTTGCTCCTTATATTTCACACTCTTTTGAAGTAGGGTCTCTTGCTCATTGTATTCATCCCAGGCTATATATCTGATGTACTTCTGGGGCTACTTTGCCTCTGCCTCCCATGGATTAGAAGGGTATGTAAAAGAATTTGGCTCTGTGAGGATTCTGGGAATTGGAACTTTGTTCTTCATGATCACAGAGCAGACACTGTCCACTAAACCACCTTCAAATCCCATTCTCAAAAGCTGTTAAAATTCAGCATTTCCATTTGTTTATTTTTGATGTTATTTTAATATTGATTGGCGTCTTTTTCTAAAAGTCCTTATGTGCTTGCCTTTATTTCAAAATGGACACATCTGCAAAAACTGTTACTCCCTTGGAAAAAATATTCAGTACATATTTGCCCTATGTAGTATGTATTGGGTTGAGATATTTTAGTTTATTTTTTGGTCCTTCTCAGATTTTATCATGATTTTATTATGGATTTTATCAATTTCCTATTTTTCAACTCTTTTGATAATTATGATTGCTAATCTTGAATCTATAAATGTGATATATTGAATTTATTCATTTCCCCTTGTTGACCCTAACTTACATATTTGAAATACAACCAGAATGGTCACAGGAAGTGATCTTTACATAGGTAATTGAATTAGTTCAACATGAGTTTTATCCTTTTGTGGGAAATGATTTTCAGCCATGTTCTTCAAGCCAAATTCACCTAGAAATTTCTTTTTTTTATTTTCATGTCCTTATGAAGTTTGATCTCGGAGCAATAATGACTCTATAAAATTAGATTGATAGTATTCCTATCAGATTACTTTGAGTAATAAAATTTTTAGTTGAATTCACTTTACTTTCTTTAAAAGATGGCTTAAAGTCAGTATAAATTCACTTGGGGCTTGGGCTTTTTTTTCTATAGAAATATTTCTACAATTTATTCAATCATAGTTTTATGAATTTCTTTGTTCTTTTAATTTTTATTTTCACTTTCATTTTAGTAGGTGATACTTATATTCAAATTTGTTAATTTATTTTATGTTTTCTAATCTTCAATTACTCTGTGTCATTTGGCTGAAGAATTAGGATTATTGTTTTGCACTGTTGTGCAATCTTTGTATTATTTCCTATCATTTTATAATTGCTGTGAATTTTGGCACTTTCCTCAACTTCATTTGCTTATTTATTATTCTTCTACATTCATTAAACAATTTTTAAAGAATATCATAATGATCTTCTGAATTTTGCAAGTATCTTTTATAGTGCTTAGATTTTGATCTCTAAGTTTATTAATTTAGGTTATAGCTCTACTTCTTTTGACTCGTTTTGATAAATGTTAGTCTTGAATAGCTTTTTGAAGAATTATATCTTTCTTATATTTAATCTTTATTTTTCTTTATAAAATTCTATCAATTTTGTTTTAATCTTTATTTTTTAATCTACAGATATGGATTTGGAAAGGCTGTACTGGGAGTCATCCTTTTTGAAACTTATTTGCTTCATGTGTATGAGTGTCTTGCCTGAATGCATGTCTGTGCACCGCTTGCATGTCTGGCCAGAAGGACTAGAAGAAGGCATCAGGGTTCCCTTGAACTGGAGTTACAGACAGGTAGGATCCACCATGTGAGTTCTGAGAATCAATCCTAGGACCTCTAGAAGAGCAGTCAGTGCTCTTAACTGCTTAACCATCTCTCCAGACCTGGATTTGTCATTTTAAATGGGAATTCTGCTATTTGCCTAGTGAGTTTGTTCTGTGCATGACACAGTTCTTTCCTGCCGAAGCTTTTTATGATCTTTCATTGCTCCACAAGTTTAACATTTTAGCAATGATGGATGGGGTTACTTTTCATCCTATTCATTTTTGATTTTTAAATATCTTCTGTATTTGGATGGTGATATCTTTCCTCACGGATTTGGCAATTATTGGCAATGACTTCTGTATATATTCTACATGCCACTAGTTTGAACTTTTTCTTTTCCAATGTTTGATAATTTGGTCTTTAAATGTTGTCCTCTACCTCTGTTTTTCCTTTCTTACCATGTTATGGTTTCCATTTCTCTAAATGAAAGCTCATCTACCTTGTCTAATTTATCTACTTTGACCATAATATCAGTTCTGCTATTCTGCATTTTTAGTTATTTATCATATTAATGAAGCTATTTCCTGAGTTTTAAAATTTGACTCAGAGTTTTTCTTTCCAAATTTTTCAATGTAAACCTTTGTCAGTATTTATATCTCTTTTTTGAATGCCTGTTTCATATTCTTTGCTGAATTCTTATTTAATTCAATCAATTGTGTTCCTTTGCTAGTCATTAAAATATTTATTTCTGTCCTCTTAAATATGATTGAATATTCTTAGTATTATACTTTGGAATTATTTGTCTGAAATTTCATCTATCTAGTTCTTATTATAGTCACTCCATAATTGTTTATTCAGTAAATTTTGGACAAATTATTCTACATAGATTTTTTAATGTCACTTATTTTTTTCTTTAATAAGAATCTTCCATATGGGAACACCAATCATTGTTTAGACTTTTTAATCAGTCATGGTCACTTAGTAGAAGAATTTGCACTTTACATGGCTTTAGGCACAGCAGCTGTAATGTCTACCTCCTGAAGAAGATACATAACACAAGATAAGGCCCTAGAACTCTCATGATCATCTTGATCAATTGTAGCACTACACCAAGAGTAGAAATTTATTTGCAGATGTAGTCAAAATTGGTGGGTTGAAGAAACTATAATAGATTCTTTCAGGCAAGAGCGTCCTCAAACTTAATAATTTATCATGAGAAAGGATTAAAGGAAAATTTGTTGTACATAAAGAAATTAGTTCCGAAGTGTAGAATTTGAAACAAAAATCATAACTATCAGTTGGTATTAGAGAAACACAGAAAAGAATTGAAGAGAGAAGAGTGGCTGGAAGGAAACAATAATGAGATGAAGGATGCGCTATTCGCAGGTAAAATAAAAGGAATAAAGAGACAGTGAAATAAAATGAAAAACTGTAAACAATCTTAGCATATAGGAGATAGGCATAGAGAATGCCAGATTCAGGCTAACCTGTGTTCTTTGGGAAAATCTATCCAAAAAGATGAAAGAAATATTTTTAAAATGGAAGGAAATAGAATAGGAACGGATAGAGATGAACTTAAATGATGGTATAAGAAAAATAAAACTGCAGGAGAGATGATTGGATGTAGTCCACAGTCTGTACATGCTTCCCCACCACATTGCCAGACGCTAATTCTGTCTGTCCAGACCCTGTGCTACTATGGACACCAATCCTCCCTCTGTGTGGTTCACTCAAGCCTGGTTCAGATCCTTGAACACTATATGGGTTTGATTCATTTGTTCCTCCAAGCTAGAAATATTCTCCAGGTCACAGCAGTAGCTCTGAATTCCTAGATTTAAATACACAGGGATGGGTATGTACTTTTATGACAGCCTAGCTGACAACCAAACAGACGTGTCATAAAATGGCTGTTGCTGCTGCTCTCTGGTCCAATGCTGAGATGATTTTCTTCAGCCATTGCCCCTTCCACTTCAATGCAGGTGCTGTATGCAGCTTTAACTCTCAACGCCAACCCCCAGTTAAAACTATTCTTTCTGAAAATAGTATTTCTGAGTCTCTCTTTGTCTTAAACTGCAATCTGAGCTGAAGGTTTGGTTACATGCACTTACAGGAGAGCCTTCCCTAGGCTTGTCAAGGTCTATGGAAGAGATTCTGAGCTTTCTCTTCCGCTTTCTAGAGAATCCTTTATTTCTTTGTTACTGAAACTAATGTTTTCCTATCATCTCCCATCTCATAGAATACTTGCTTTTCAATTATCCCAGAGCTACTTCCTAGAAATTCTCGCAGTTTGTACATGACTATCATCTGTTGTCTGAATTCTGAGAGTGAGGCAGGGCAATAGAGCAAGCACAAACAAGCACAGGCAAACTGGCAATGAGTAAGCAAAATTGGCCAAGACAGCCCGTCAGCCAACCAAAACCCTGGTAACTAATGACGCATGCTCCTAGCTAATCACAACATGATGGCAATGACCGTGAGTTTCCAAATGATCAACCAGAAGCATTCCTGTGGCAGCTTAATTTTCCTAACCCCATAAAACCCCAACCGTTTACAATAAAGAGCTTTTGCACTGAAATCTTTTGGAGTCTATGTTGTTGCCTTCCTGTCTTCTCACCCCTGTCCCCCGGGAAAAAGGGATCACACAACAGGCAGCAGCACCAAGTCCTCAAAAACTACATGACAAAATCCTTTATTTTACAAATTTGACTTTATATGTATGTCTTGGAATGAATGCTATTGAATTAAATTAGACTGGTAACTTTGACTTCAGTATATTTGAAATAAACTTGGTTTTGGAAGCATTCTGAATGCAATTTTCTCTTTCTTTAAAGATCCATTTTCTTATTTTAGGTGTGTTGTGTTGGTGTGTGTACACTCACATGTATGCACGTGTATTTGCACAACATGCATGCATATGCAAGTACACATGAAGGTCGGGGGAGGCAGCTGTGAGCCAGCTAGGATGGGTGGTGGAAACCAAACTCAGGTCCTCTGCAAGAGAGATGAACAAACCCTCTTAAGCCCTGAGCCATCTCTCTAGCCCCCCTTTTGTGTTTGTTTGGGTTTCTGTTTGTTTGTTTTAATAGGTATCCTGCTTTTTGTCATGTTTGCATTTCCCTTGAACTCAGATAAGACAACACAAGCATTTTTTAATGTGTCCATGAATTTCCATAAGCGCTTTTCATTCCCCTTATTTTTTCTTATTTTCTTCCTACTTTGCCTGCATAATTTCAACTAGCGTATTTTCAAGCTCACTAACTCTTCCTTTGATTGATGTAGTCTCTTGACTCTTTTTTATCATGACTTTAATGTGCTTAATACACTTTCAGCTCAAGGATATCTGTTTAATTATTTTTTAATTACTTTAGCCTCTCTTCATAGTTTCACCAATAGAATATCAAATTATTTCTCTTCGTCTTCTTGCATATTGCTGACTTTCATTAAGGTAACACTTTCAGTTCTTCATGTGAGAATTTATTTTTATAGGTTGCCATTTCATCATCTCTAGTACATTACTTTATCCTTTGGGGAGTCATTATTCCTTACATCTTGATAATTTTGGTATATGTAACTGTAGTATCTTTAAATAATTATGTATTAATCCCAGTCTTTTTGATTTGATTATTTGAACATATTTTTCAGACACCCTAGACATGCTAGCTATTTCTCATGAGTTTGGTACAATTTCTTATTTTTTTCAGAGCTTGGTTGCACCTGCATGCATGTTAATTGTAAATCCATTAGTTAAGTGTTGTTATTGTGTTAGCACTAAGGGATCATTAAATCCATGTTTGCCCCAAATCCAAATTGGTATATTATTTGAAATGAATAAAGAATCCTAAATGATATTATGTCCTGCTTACTTCCCCTGGGATATGGATATGTCCACAGACTTCATCCATAGTCATTAGTCTCAGCACAGGAAACACTGTCTTACTTCTTACTTCTCTCAAGGCCTTATTATGGAGAATCCAGTAATGATTTCTATAACAATGGCTTGGTGTTTATCATGGTTTTTAATGCTATGTGTAACAATGTTGTGTGTTTCAGTGCCTGGAATTTAAGGATCAATGCTCTAGGCTATTTCACCAATTTCAAAGTGCTGGACATTGCCAATGTCTTTTAAAGACGAAGAACAATAGCATGACCAATGCCCTTGCCACTGTGGGAAGTGAACTCATGGCCGAAGATTGCTTCAAAAAGCTAGAGTGATACTGGCTGGAATTGAGTCCTGATAACTAAATCTATGTTTTCTCAATTCCTTTCTCTGCTACTAAGTGGGAATTTTCTTTCCTCATACTATTGAGACTTGTAACTGGGAGAGCAGTGACTTAGGAAACTTTTTTTTGGCCTTCTTGAATGCGTTTTTAAAATTCTTTTATAACTAACACCGGACATTATCATTTTTCATCTGGTTTTTGTAGTCTTTTAAAGAAGTTTGGTATGCAAATAGCTATCTTAACTAGTTTCTCTCTTAAAAGAAGATTCTGGGTGTCCTACAGCCACCCTCCATCCTTCTTGATTATAGCTGGAAATTAGATCAAGTATATTAAATTAAACATGCCACAGATCTTCTGCAAGTGATTTATGCAGGGATATAAAGAACAGTGTTTTCAGTTGAAACACTGCCATTTCCAAAGTCTAACAACTGTCAGTACATCTGGACAGTAAGATTCATTTGGAGAGTGTCCATAGCACTGAAAATTTGCAATTCTCCCTTGTCCTGTCCCATTGGGTGTGTGTACGTGTGTTTCCTTCTAGAACACATCTTTCAGTGGACTCAAAGTGGTACCAGAACTTTTAGTAAAATACCTGTCAGAGTGGTGATTTGTAAAGAGGCAGTGTCATTTGATTAAAATAAAGTGCTATATTTCATTGACACAGGCAGCGCTCTCGAGTTCTAAGACAGAGACAATTGCACACTTAGGCCATGGTGCTTTAATTTATAGTTTTATGAAATCTCATTCTTATTGCCTTGTTCATGTCTTTACGCCATGCCTTCTATTTTCTTTTTATTTTTCCTCACTCCTAAAGAACAACATTTACCAGCAGCTGACTTCTCATTCAGAGGTTGTTTTGCTTGTCCTTTTGAAGTTTGTGTTGCTCTTCTTCCCACTTAGTGGAACTGTTATGCAGAGCTACTAAGAGCATTAGTATAAGTTATTCGTAACCCCTGTCTCTGCATACAAAGAAGGTGTGAATAATACACTTCCTTCCACAATGGCCTGGCTGCTTTCATGTACACAGCAATCACTTCACAAATACCTTGAGCTACTGGATATAAGACTATTATAAGGTAAAAGCCTCTATTGTTCCCTTGGGAAGGTCAAAATTCAAAACTCAAGTTTTGGAGAGGAGATGATAATACTAACCCTATTTAACCCATAAATAATTGTGAAGGTCAAAGACCATTTTCCTTAGAATGTGGTTTGGAAAAGATAAAGGATAAATACCAGGACAGAATGGTACATCCCTATGTCATTTTCCACTAATTATTGATCAGCAGACATAAGCACTTTCATGTTTCCAAAGAAAAATTGGCAGAGTTTTGCTGGTTTTACAAAAAAATTCTTGAAATGTTTCCTGTTAAAGATGATGGCAGTATAGCATTCCAGATGAATAGGGGGAGCTTACACCTAACTTGTCAGGTGGGGTAAAATGTTTTTATTTCATTAATTAGTTGTTACAAATAATTAAAATTATAGGCATGGGAGACAACATATGTTGCATTTTAATTTTTTAGTGGGGAAAATCACAACTACCTATTCTTAAATACCATATCTCTTCCTAAATTGCTTAATACATTTAAAATAGTTATATAGTTGATGGCCTTAGTAATCTTAGGGGCACCTTAACCAAATTTATTTAGAATCATTTTTTGAACACTAAGTACTATATACTATTTCAAAATAATTCTAGTGCCTCAGTATAATTAAGCATTTTGCTTATTGGTTAATTTTGATCACTTATTCATTTCTTTGAGATTATAATATAATTACATCATTTCCCCGTCCCTTTCATATCTTCAAATTCACCCATATGCCTTCCTTTTCATTAAATAGTTATATACCTATATGTATATTCATCTACATATATACTCCTAAATGTAACTTGATCAATATGTAAGGTTGTTAATTTTATGTATGTTTTTAGGGCTGACCATTTGGTACTGTATAATCAATTAGTGTGCTATTCTCTTGAGAGAACTATTTCTCCCACTCTGAGCATTCTCCAGTTAGGCAGCTTTTTGTAGAGTAGTGGTTCTTGTTGTAAAGTCTTGAGGCATCATGAACATTTCTTTGTGCCCCTTGGGATATCTTTGTTGTTGTCCTTGTTAATCTCTTGCTTAGCCATCATGTTGGTGAGAATATAAATACAATTTCTGATGTTTCTAGGATACACAATCTGACAGCAAAGTCCCTACTAGTTTGACTCTTCAATCATTTTTGGCACTTTTCCACAATGTTCCCCATATTTTAAAAAATATTAATAGAGAACTTGAGGGAATGGAATAGTGGAGATGGAGGAAGGACAGATATGAAAGCAAGGAAAGAAATATCTTGATTGAAGGAGCCATTATGGGGTTAGCAGGAAACCTGGCTCTAGAAAAATTCCCAGGAATCCACAAGGATGACCCCAGCTAAGACCCTAAGCAACAGAGCAGAGGGTTCCTGAGCTGGCCTTGCCCTGTATTCAGACTGATGGCTATCTTAAATATCACCATAGAACCTTTGTCCAACAACAGATGGAAACAGAAGCAGAGTTCCACCATCGGAGCACTGGACTGAGCTCGCAAGGTCCAGTTGAAGAGCAGAAGGAAGAGTGGGCTTTCCACAAGGCAAAGTGCCTTACCCTCTCTTAGGGTTACAGGGGGTGGGG
>LOJH01057215.1:0-11585 GCA_001685095.1 Ellobius talpinus | reverse complement strand
CCAGACAATAACACTGTAAGGAATTAATCATACCAACAATGTAGCACCAGCACAGGAGCAGAGGGAGGCCCGCACGCATGGAGATCCCACACTGAGACCTCCTCCACCACTGAGATAAAGCTGCGATCTTATGCCAGCGAATAAAATTCAGAATATTCGACAAATAACATCTCGACTGAGCGAATAAAATTTAGAATATTCAACAAATAACATTTCTACTGAGCAGCCATCTGGAAAGAAAAGCTGAATCCACATTCGTACTTTATACCAGGATAGGACAATTTATTTTCCTGTTCTTTTGCTTTTTCATTTTCTGAGACTCTTCCTATGAAATAAAGGCTGGCCCTGAATTCGCTAACCCTGCCTGCCTCTGCTTCCTGTGGTGTGCTGAAATTATAGGCATGTACCACCATGCCTAACGTGAGGGTTTAACTTTCTGGGCAACATGAATAAGAAGATCTATAGGGCTTATCACTGGGGACCATTCTCTGGTGATATCCAGGGACAGCTAACCTCACACAGGCAGAAGAAAACCCTTTAGTGCCCCAACCTTAAACATGGGCTGTGGATTTCCTTGGGAAATGGAGGCAGGAAACTCCTGTGTTTAGCTGCTGAGAATGACTCATGAGTATTATTTGAGAGTCAAATCAACTCAAACTCTATGAGAAAATTAACTGTTGGGTATAAGAACAGAAGCAGAAGGTCTACGGAGAGACACTAGTGTGCTTTGGGTAGAGAGGCCAGGGGTCTGAACCTGGATGGCGCCCAGGGAGTTTTCCTCTTCTTTTTTAAATAGAAGATAAAGGCCATGTTCTAGACAGCAGGGCTACACATTCTGTTCATGGAGAGTGTAGGAGTCAGTGACCAAAAGAGGAGACTGGAATGTGACTCCAAGGTTATCGCCTAAGATACCAGGCAGATGGGGTGGCCAGAAAGAGAAGGGGAGGAACAAGGGTGGGAACAAAGGTTTGTGGTTTTGACGTGTTAAATTCGAGTTATTACCCATTCAAAGATTGATACTTATGTAGATATCCAAAGCTAAAGGAGGAGAGGCCTTGAAATGACTGCTTGGGATTTGGGACAATCAGAGGCATTTATATTGAGCCTCACTATACTTTGATTTGGAAAGAGGATAAACGGGAACGTATTTCTCCCAGGGGCTGTACTCATTTACAAGTGGTCTCTATAGCTTTACAAATCTCTTTATACATCATCAATGTGTATTTAATTAGAATGGCAATCACCAGAGGCCTCTCAGTTGTGCCCTGCTTCCTAAGGCACGTTAAACAACAAATGATTATTTTCCCAGTCTTCATCTAAAAGCGACCCTGTTTATCCAGAAGGCATGCACACATTCTTAGATAAACTACAGCCCTCAAATAAGGTTGTTTCCTACCCAAATCACAAAGTTCCCAGAATTTGGTCCCGAGGGACGGAACGCATGGCGTACAATGTGGATCTTCTGCATAGGACCCATTTACCTGCAGAAGCTCAGCATGCAAGAGGAGCGTGTAGGCAGCCTCTGTGTAGTTCTCACAGTCTCTGTGCAAATCTCGAAGCTTGTACAAGTACCTGGTAAGAGGGGAGAGAAGAGGCCCTTTGTCACCAGGAAGGTGAGCTGGCATTCAGAGCATCGCCCAGCCATGCACACAGACCTCTGCTTCTAACAGGAACAGCCCCCTTCTCTTAGTCTATATACTTTGCCACCTCCTATTTCTCTAGCCCATGGTACCACTTCCTGCCCTGTGGTTTTCCTTGTCTCTCTATGTGGTCTTCTTAATTTTATTATTATTATTATAAATTTGTTGGTATTTATTTAATTTTAGGTCTTGGTCCTCTTTGAGAGGTGATGGAAAGCTCTGGAAATTCTGCTGAGAACAAGTTGGCTTCAGGGTCAGAGACTCATGGCCTTGAAACCAAAGGCCACTGTGGATTACTTCTTCTTCCTGTCCCTTGGAGTCCCTCCTATTCCTCCTCGAATGCTGATGGGACTTTATTGCATACTCCCTCAAACTGCACTTGTCTGGGGCTCTGTCTTGAGAGCTCACTCTGCAAGGCGGACTGCGCACATCTGTATTTGTAGGAGTCTATTGACAGTAATGGTGCTGCTAGGGCAGTATTTTCTGGTTTAAAAACATACCACAAACCCATGATAGAACTAGCAAAACCAAGGCGATTTCCTCACTCACCTTATGTATATGTCCTCTCGCTTCTTTTCTTTATAAAAATTCTGAAAAAAAGAAAGTCACAAAATACCAGCATAAATTAAAGGCTGCCGATGAACTTGACATAAAAACAGCCAAAGCCTAACCGCTGCTTTTATTTGTAACGTCAAGAGAGTGTGCCTGCATGTAAGTGTAGGTGCCGTCAGAGGCCAGAAGGGGGCATCAGATCATCTGGAGCTGGAGACAACTGACGTGGGTGATGACCAAACTTGTGTCTCTGGAAAAGCATCGCACACTCTAAACCATGAAACAATCTCTACCCCGACTGTTGCTTCTCAATGCTGTCTCTTTCTGAAGAGACATCATTAGTTCCTTTAAGAATCTCTTCTACACACACAGCAAGTGATGGGATACAAAGAAGTGCAGAAATTAAGACCATGCTTCATGCACCTCCCTGGGAAGGGGGAACAGAATAGAATATGCAGGTGGACTGGGGTCAGGTGGGGATGGGAACAGGAGGGGTAAAGTGAGCGGGGAGAGATGGAGGGAGAGAGTATGGGGAGGAGGAGATGACAGGAATTGGATGGTACTTGGGGGGTGATGTGAAAACCAAGTACAGTGGAAACTCCCTGGATCCTATGAGGGTGACCCCAGTGAGGACCCCTAGTAACGGAGGATACAGAGGCTGAACCAGCCATCTTCAGTAACCAGGCAAGGCTGCCAGGGGTGGGACTAAGACACCAACCCAGCCACAAAAACTTTGCTTTAAAATCTGTCCTGCCTGCAAGATGTACTGGGGCAACAGTAGCCCAAAACTTGTGTACGTGGCCAACCAATGATTGGTTTGAAGCCCATACCAGGAGAGGGAGCCCATGCTTGCTTGGCACTGCCTGGATGACTAAGAACCAGAGGCTGGATACCCAGAGACCCAGGGTAGAACCTAACATGACTGAAAAAAAAAATCAGTGAAATGATTCCTAATGATGTGCTATACTCAAAGATCAGATGTCATCAGAGAGGCTGCCTCTGGCAGCTGATGGGAGCAGATGCAAAAACAGCTAAACTTTAGGCCGAGAGAGAGCCCAGGTTGGAGGCCTCCCCTCAAAAGTCAGGGGAACCCCATAGAGGAGAGGGAGAAGGAATTGTGGGAGCCAGAGGGGTCCAGGACCCTGAGAGATCACAGCCCACAGAATCAACTAAGCAGGGCTCACAGGGGCCCACAGAGACTGCAGCAGCAATCATGGAGTCTAAAATGGGTCCACATTAGGTAGGTCCTTTGCATATATGTCATGGTTGTTGGCTTGGTGTTCTGGGGGGGGACTTGTGACAGTAGAAGTGGGGTACTTCTGACTCTTTTGCCTGCTTTTAGGACCCTTTTCCTTCTACTGGATTGCTTCACCCAGCCTTGATGTAAGGGTGTGTGCCTGGTATTATCGTATCTTGTGCCCGTTCAGCTGATGTCCCTGGGAGGCCTGCTCATTTCTAGGGGAGATGGGCGGGGGGAGAGTAAGTGGATCTGGGGAAGAAGAGAGGTGGAGGAGTGGAGGGAGGGGAAGCTGCTGTCAGGATGAATGATATGAGAGAAGAATAAATATTTTTTTGAAGACCGCACTTCTGAGAAATGCAAGAGATTTTCTATGGGAAGAGCAGAGCTTGACTTATCCTGAAGTCACCTGGAATGCTTATTTCTCAGGGAGTCAGGAGGGTGCATCGTGCTTGGTTTATATTAAGCACAGGAATGCACAGCAACCTAAACCTTGGAAGTCTGTAGTCCCAGGCAAGAAAAAGACTGGAGTCTGACTGTCAGGAGAACGGCACAGACTCACATTTCATGGTAGAGGTCTCTGTGTGCTACATCGCAATAGGAAAGCAAGTGCATATGAATAAAAATCAAGAGCCAGGCTGAGACGATGTGTGGGAAAGGCCAGAGGGCCAAGGTTGCACTTTCCATGCCCTTTTCCAAATACCGGAAGGGTCTGTGCCTACTGCCTATGAGTCTGACTCAGTAGGGCATGGGTTCCATTAAGATGCCCCAGGATGCCTGGGCATCTGCACTATCAACTTGGAGCCTAGTTGCTGGAGCAGGGGTGGCTTAGCTGTGCCCACTCACCAGCCCAGGGAGCAGGCCCTTACCAGAACGTTTACGGTACAGCTCATGCGGTTCTCCTTACTCTCGTCATGCATGATGATGGTTCTGTAGTCCAACAAGTTCTCCAAGAGGCTGCTGACCAGGAGAGCAAAGACCTCCCCAGAGCTCGACAGGTATTTATGTTTCCGGCAATGTTCCAAGAGTCTGGAGTGGGGAGAGATCATTTCCACAGTTCACCCTGTTACTTTTGGTACCATCTGTGGGTCTCAATCAAGTCCTAGCAGCAGGAAACTCTAGACCAGTAGTTCTCAACCTTTCTGATGCTGCGACCCTTTATAATATAGTTCCTCATGCTGTGGGAACCCCTAGTCATAAAATTATTTCAATGATACTTCATAACTGTAATTTCACTACTGTTATGAATTACAATGTAAATATTGTGTTTTATGATGGTCTTAGGTGACTCCTAAAAAAGAGCCATTTGACCCCGAAAGGGGCCGATACCCCCAGATCGAGAAACACTGCTATAGACTTATAAGTATCCTCTGTGGAACCCAGAGTGCCCTAGGACTTTTAACAGGGTCCAGATCGAATCTACTATTTTCCCAAGTTTTACTCTTTCTTGGGGACACAATCAATTCCCACCATTATTTAGAATCCCAGCCCACAGTGTCCTCTGAGCATCAATTAACAACAGTTTCTCTAGTGGATGCTGTGGAAATGAGGACCCTTGCCTACAATGTTCACATGCTCTCACGGTTCTAACTCCGTGTAGAACACTGTCCTACGTCTTTGTTCTCTCTAGGGCCTGGCATTGGACAGGCAGCCTGAAAAGCCCAGGTTGAAGCTCAGCCCAGAAGAACTCGGTAGCCGTTTGGATGGGTGACGCCAGATAAAACCATCTTCAGACATAAAAGCTCTACGGTGAGCAGGCAGACCGGGGCTACACTTCAGATCCTCCCTTTTGGGGGGTCATAGAGAACCAAGTTTGGGGACTTGGGCAACTAAGAGAAAATTCAGAAAAGGAAACAAGTCTAAAGAATCAGTCCAGACTTGGGGCTGGAGAGATGGCTCAGTGGTTAAGAGTACACTAAGAGGACCTGGGTTTGGTTCCCAGCACCCATGCCGGGCAGCTCACAACCACCTGTAACTCTAGCTCTGGAGGACCTGACTTGAGGGCACCTGTACTCATAAACATATACCTAACTACACACACACACACACACCTTAAAATAAATCTTAAGGAAAAATAATTATGCCAGATTCTAGGAATATTTCAAGAGGCTGGAATTATACAGTCATACTTTTCTGAGCCAATGATCCAGAATGAACAAAAGAAACAATGTGAGATTGCTCATGAAGATTAGCTGAAGGGAATTTTTTTTAAATGAGTATTTTATCATCTGTACATAGTGAGTGTGTGTGGTGGGGGGCAAGTGCTCTAATGCTGAGATATAGCTCAGATTATGTTTTATTTTTATAAAGCCAGATTCACACTATGCAGTCTTGGCTGTCCTGGAACTCACCATGTAGACCAGGCTGACTTTGAACTCACAGAAACTCTCATGCCTCTGCCTCCAGGGTGCTGGGATTAAAGGCAGGTGCTACCATGCACAATTATCCCCAAATCTTATGTCTGTTTCTGTCTGTGCATAACTTCTAGACAAATCCAGAATTTTAAAGGCTATGCACTAGGAAGTATAGAAGGTCAAGAGATCTCACGGAAAAAGGATAGAAAGATTATTTTATTCTGTCTATAAACAGAATAAAGACATCCAGTTCTTTAAAATGAAGGCAATTCTCTTATGTTGTTCCACTACCACGTGCTGTGTGCTGGGTCCTCCTCAGGGAGTCTTTAATAGAAAAGATAAAAGCTAGTGGTCCTTATGTTCACACTCAGACTGGTCCCAAACTCCCAAGAACAGGAGAATAACCAAATGACATAGAGAAGACGCGGAGGGCAACAGAGATGACTGGGTATTAAAGTTCGCAGAACATGAGAAGCCAGTGTGTACAGCTACCTGCAGAACGGGACGGTTAGACAATAATAATTGCAGCTGACCTTTAAAAAATAGACAAAGAAGAAACATTTGTGTGTATGTGTATAGGTAGGTGCATGTCACAGGATATGTGTGCAGGTCAGAGGACAATCTCAGGATTTGATTCTCTTCTACCACATGGGTCTCAGGGTTCGAGCTTAGGCTGTCAAGTTCCTTCCCTGGTTGAGCCACGTTGCCCACCTGCATTCAAACGTTTAAAAGCGTGAACTCTGCAAGGGACCCCATGTGGATGCACTGCCTCACTTACCTCTAAGAATTAGACTAAAAAGTAGATACTACTCTGACAGACAGGGATGGCGTGGGGAGGTTGGTTGTATCTGTCAGGATGGACTCACTGGCTCAGACAAGATCCGAGAATGTGGGGAGAAGAGGATTTGTACTTAAAACTTATGAGTCCCATGATCCAAAGACTTTAGCCACAATCCACACCCCCATGTCCAGCATTAAAAGGTTGAGTGTGTAGAGGCTGGGTAGGGGAGGCAGCAGGTAAAGGGACAGCGTGGGCTCAGAAAAAGGAATGACGTCTTCATGGAGTGCAGACCAAGCTGGCTGAGAGACAACTGCTCTGTCCTCACAGTTCTTTGATGGGATGTGAGGTATTCTGAAGTATAAAATTAACCTTGACTTCCTTTAAATGGCTGCTTTGAAGCCACAGCTAGAGGTGCCCCACTTTTGCTAAAGTTCATAATTAAGACCCTGGGCAGGAAGCCACTGCTGCGTGTGTCTGCTCCTCTTGCCCACCTCTGTGCTCTCTGGGATCAGGCTGGTTGGAAAACACAAGCATGAACTCACATTGGAGAAACACCATCAGCCATGTGGATTCCATCCACACCCCCCGAGGACCACTTGCTGATGGGGCGATGCTGAGCCTGCCCATTGGCAGCTAGGCCGGCAGCAGAAGCTCTGTCTGCCGGCCTAATGTGCTGTCCTGAGAAACTCACAGCTTCTCCAGAAGAACCTTGTATTGTTCGTCTCCCCGGCCACCTTCCACTTCCTGGTCCAGCTTTGTGATCAGCTCATTCTCAAACTGAAAGACAGGATTTCACACGAGAATGTCAGATCCTCAAGAACGCATGGCAGACAGTGGCCAGTCCTTCTAGATCTGGCTCAACCCCTTTCCAATTTCAAATTGTTTCCAAAGTAGATGGAGGTTATCCTACATCCCACCCACTGAGACAGTGCACCATGCCCTATCAAAACATCCCAAAGCAGGTTAGTGTATCAGTCCTCGGCTTTATATGTATGAACACACCTGAAAAGTTATTTTATATTACTGCTATGCATAAAAGAGAAATTCATAACCACTGTCCCCTTTGTAATCAACACAGGGTTTTGTTATGTAGTTCTATCTGGTCAGAAACTCATAGCAATCCTCCTGCTTAGACTCTTGAGTGCTAGGACAATAGATATACATCACTACTCTGAGTATCTATCTGATTTTTGTTTCATGACTGCGTCTTGCTGATAGGATTATTTTTGCTCAGCTTCATAGCCACAAAAATCTTCCTCTCAGTGACAATAGGCTTGTAGACGTTGGAGATGGGAAGCTTGGCTTAACTTGGTTGTTAACTTGGCTCTACCTAGAACCAGCTAGGGAAAAGCCTCTGGATAGGTCTGCAAAGGTAGAAGAGAGGAAGACTCTCCCCAAGAGTGGGCAGGTGAATGTAAAAAGATGCACCTTCTGCCTGCTGCGGCTCCTCCTGGTGAGTACATCTACTCTATCGCTGCCACCACTGACACCAACCATCTCTACTGCAAATGGGACATGGCGTCTTCGGCTTTCCAACTTGGACTGAAGACCTAAGAGGTTCATCAGAAATCCTCTAAGCTTTAAGCTCTAGATCAGGACTGCTGAAGCATTCAGGCCCATGGGCTGATCAGCTATGGGCTCTCAGCTTCTCCAGTGTGCAGTCGTGGTTGGACTGTCCAGACCTGTACTACGTAAGCTAATGTAATAAATGTGCCCTGCAATCTGTATTCAGCATATCCGTTCTGTTCCTCTTGAGAACCCTGACTAAAGGGAGGTCTAGAGAAAGCTCCAGCAAACTAAAGTTCTCAAAAGCAAGCAGGGATGGGTGGGAGCTGGACCACAGCACCCTTCCCTCAGCCTCCACAGGTTACACCTTCAGTCCTAGACTGTAGCATGGCAGACAGGCATAAGATGTACCAGTCCAACTTTTCTTCCTCTTGAGACAGTGCTGACTTAAAAAAGACATGGAATGCTGAGACTTCTTCCAGCCTCTGGGCCAGAGGACCCGACCATACATATAATCCTTTTACACATGAAATATTAAAAAAATAAGTTTTATAATGCAATTTTTCATTCAAACTGCTGCCTCTCCATTTAGAGCTGGTAAATCAAAAGTAAATTAACTTTTTCACAATGCTAAGACCAGGGGTTGATGCTTCTTACCATATGGAAGTTGCCGTTGCCGCTCAAATTGAACTCACACTGCATCATATCGAAGAAAATGGGGATGGTGGCTTTCCGGAGCTCCACTTCAGGGGTCAGAGTGACTTCCAGAATGGGACCCACCATGGATGGGATGAATTTGATTTTGTGAGGCCCTGAGATGAAAGTAAATGAGGATATTAGAAAACTGCATCACTGCAAGTCCCGCCTTAACAATCTTCCTCCATGGGTCCCAGAAGAGAACGTTCATGTGGACACACCATGTCAATCAAGGGACGATGACAGAATGCTGTTCTGTATGTGTGTGTGGATGACGTGGTGACAGAGGGCTCATTGTCAATGTCCCAGGTAAGAGTCTGGAATCCACAAGTCTCCTTTGGTACATACACCCATATAAATCCCAGGGTTACATAAATTAAAATAAGAATTCATTATGGCGGTGTGCTTTTAATGCAACCTATGCTGAAAAAAACTTTACTTTAGAACAAAATGCGAAAAATAAAGACTTCATGGAGGGCCCTGTTCAAGGTCAGACACTCACCCAGATTATACCACATGTCCCGGATCCTAAAGCCAATTTCCTTCCTCATGTCCCCATATCTAGGAAGAAGATTGTAAGAAAAGGATTTGCAGTGGAACTCAGCAGCATGCAATACAGTCACCCCTCAGCATCGCAGAGGCTGGCTCTAAGCTCCCCAGTCTCCCAAATGCATTCAAGTCCCTTATATAGAATGGCTCAGGGCAGTGGTTCTCAACCTTCCTAATGCTGCAACCCTTTAATACAGTTTCATATTGCGGTGACCCCCAACCAAAAAATTATTTTCATTGCTACTTCATAACTGTCACTTTGCTACTGTAATAAACTGTAATGTAAATATCTCATAAGTAGGTTATCTGATATGTAACCCCTGTGAAAGGGTTGGTTGACCCCCAAAGGGGTCATGACCCACAAGTTGAGAATGCTGGCTTAGGGATTTTGCACGTAAGCAACACACAGCTTCCCCTGCACTTCAAATGATCTCTTAGATGACTCAGGATAGCTAATATGAAAGACTGGGGAAGATGCTTAATGGTAGAACATTTGCTTATCGTGCACAAGGTCTTGAGTTAGATTCCCAGCACCACAAAGAAAAGCCAGGGGACAGCTACCGGGAAAGAACGTTCGGCAGGTGTGACAAGGTCGTTGACACATAAACTCACAGCCACTGTGACTGTGTCCATGGGACATGCACAAAGTTAAGCCAGCCCAAATGCCAGCACGGACAGCAGGAGGGGATCACCACCAAGTCCCTACCCTAGCTGAAGGGCTTGTGGAAGCTGATGGCTGCTTGGGGAGAGAGTTTTATTCAGGAACTTAAACCCTTAGTGGGATGACGACCATTTCCCAGTAGACGGCCCTACACCCAACCACATATAAAGAGTAAGTACTAAGTGGGCTCTGGAGGTTTTTTTTAAAAAAAGCCCATAAAGTTGTGTGAGAAAAATGTATCGTGGGGGGGGGTACATGGGAGGAATTGGAAGGGAGAGAATGGGCGAGGATTTGATTAAAATACATTTTGTGTGTGTGTGTGCGCGTGTGTGTGTGTGTGTTAAATTCTCTGACTATAAGTTTAAAAAAGGAAGAAAAATACCCAAGGCAATAAAAATGTTATTATATAAACATATTTTATATCAATTCACTGAAAATTAAGACAAGAGAAATGTCTGTAGACATTATGAAAGGTGCCGTTTTCCACCAGGTATTTTGGCCTGTTTGAGTGGTGGGTGCTGAGTTTGCTGGTGTGAAAGGTAAGTACCCAATGAAAGGAGTAAAAAACAATGGGCTAGTCCCCATCCCTCTGGGTCACAGGTAAGGTTGGGATTCTGTATGAGGTAAGGTCAGCACCCGGACAAGCTCCAACAGAGAACTGAGCGACATGGAGAACAAGGGGCTTCTGGAACAGGAGGGACCAAACACAAGTGCTGAAGGAGAACTGAAAAGACATTGTCAACTGACTGCCCAATGGCAAAGAGCGGAAGGGGCCCTGGTCTTCACGTAGCAGAGACAAAGTAAGCGTAAAAACGAGGTCTGAGAGAGAGGCGGCGCCATGGCTGATGGCCAACCAGCAGGCTGCGCTGTGTACTATGTCTTGGCTAAGGGATGCCCTCACAGAATGCTCCTCATCGATCTCCTGTGGCCAGGTCTAGACTTTACATTCTCAGCAGGGACAAGGTAACGAGAAAGTTTTGTGGTTGTGGCAGTGTGCGCCTATAGGCTCACCACTGGAGAGACTGAGGCAGGAGGATGGCGAATTTTAGGCCAGCCTGGGCTATCTAATGAGATCCTCTGTAATGGCCAGCTCTTAAAAGGTAGATATTGCAAATGCTTCTGGGAAACTAACACAGGCCACACCTAGTCCTACAATCCTTGCCCTATATAATTCCCCTCATGCCAGGGATCTCCTAAACATTTATTTTCTTCAAGTTCTTAATTGGAAATATCTTCAAAAGTCAGGATTTTTATTTTTAATCCTTTATTTTAAATTCTCTTTCAATTTTATTTGAATAGAAATGTTTAACCTAATTTCATTATTAATATCAGGTAAGCCTATGTGAACAAAATCTGATACCTAAAGTCAACAAAGAATATCTATGTCTTGTCTATTTATAAGGACATGGTAGGTTGATTTCTACTAAAAACATGCATGAAGAAAGACCCCAATCACACCTCTCTATGATATGATCGATTTTAATTCTCAAATTTTATTTCTGCTCATATGCTCACATATTTTTACATGGGTTATATTCACAGCCTATTTTTCTTTGATAAAAACCAGACTCAATCCTAACTAGATTATTATTTTTAATATTTATTTATT
>LOJH01057214.1:0-11585 GCA_001685095.1 Ellobius talpinus | reverse complement strand
GGGACAAAAAGCAGGCCCGTGCCCTTTATCACTACAGGGAGGGGTGGCAGAAAGATCTCTTTAGAAAAGGGAAATAGAATAGTTACAGAGGGACTGGGGATAAATAGGAGGACTGGAACAGTAGCATTAAGAGGGAAGAAGAGAGAGAGAGAGAGAAGAGGGAGCTGAAGGAAGAAATATGGGCAGAGATATTTGAAATAAAGGGTCATTTGAGGAGTAGTATGGAAACCTAATACAGTAAAATTTTCCTAAAATATACACACATGAGGAAATCTAAACAAAATCATCAGATAACTGAGGAGACAGAGCTCCAACTGTGTACTGATATTTTGTTTGTGTTTTAACAAATAAAGCTTGCCTGAAGATCAGAGTGAGAGCTAAGACACTAGACACCAGGCAGTGGTAGCACACACCTTTAATCCCAGAACATGGGAAACAGACAGATGTCTGTTAGTTCAAGGCCACCCCGGGCTGCATGAAATTGATTCAGTCTAAAAGAGAAAGAGAGATCATACAAAGCTGATCTCAGCACTTGGGTTCACACGCCTTTAACCCCAGCACTAGGGAGATGACCACAGGAGTGATATGGCTGGGTGGAGAGAGGAATAGGGAGGGGACAGGAACTCAATGCAATCTGAGGAGCAGTGTGGTCTGAAGCATCAGTCTGAGGAGGAAGTCTAAGGAGAGGATCCGAGCATTGGTAGACAGAAGAATTCTCTAATGTTTGCACTAACTGCTTCTCTGATCTTCAGCATTAACCCCTATATCTGACTTTGCATTTTATTATCAATACCGATTAGAATTTGTGCTACACAACTGAACATGTCTTGTCACCAAATGAAGATTCTAGTACTGGGAAAGAGCTAAATATAAGCAAATTCTTAGCCAAAGGAGTCCCTAAGTGACCCAAGCTGCTGCCAAGGCTATAGGTTGCTCTCCAAAACTAATGGCAAGACCTGTTATGGAAGACAACATTGCACAACTCATTGAACACAGAGAAGTTGATGAGGTGCCTACCTACTGAAAGACCTGAATAAATCCAGACCCCCCCAGCAGGAAAAATAGAGCCAAAAATCTAAGCAGGGAGGGAAGAAACAGAAATCTAGGATTAGCCGGTTCAGTGACTGTGTTAAAGGAACTAGCTGAAGATAGATTATAATCTTGAGAATAATCTTGAGAAACAGGGAGTTACCCCCTTGTGATNNNNCTTGTGATCATCACTGGTATTTTCAGAATTTTCTATGACACCCTCCCTACCCCCCTTCAGATTACTGGGCTGTGGTTTCTTTCCTTAAAAACCCCTTCTCCCAGTTACTCGGGGTCGAACTCCTCCCCTGCGTGGGTTATGAGTCTCGGCCCCAGTGCACTGGTTCCTGTCTTGTCGAATAAACCTCGTGTGATTGCAGCAAGGACGGTCTCTTGTGAGTTACTGGGGGGGGGTATTGTGTTATCCTGAGACTTGAGTGAGAGTTCCCCACACCGGGGGTCTTTCACTACACCCTTCACACTATGGGCTAGTGTTCTTGGTACTGGAAGGTACTCTGCACCCTACCAAAGGAGAAATGAAAATACCAACCCAATTACAAACCCTTCAATCCACAATGCTGTCCTGCCTACAAGATAACCTAAAGCAGTGGTAGCATAAAGCTTGTGGGAGTAACCATCCAATACCTCATTTGACTTAGGGCCCACTCCATGAGATAGAACCCATATCCATATCCTGTGTGACCAAGAACCTGAGAGCTGACAGTCCAAAGACCTTAGGGAAAAAACAATACTACCACTCTAATAAAGGAAGGTAACAAGAAAATGACCCCAAATAATATTTTGTTCTACTCATGGATCAGGTCAACTATCATCAGAGAAGCTTCCTCCTGCAGCAGATGGAAAGAGAGCCTCACAGCCAGACAATATGCAGAGAGTAAGAGTCTTCCAAACACACAGCCCTAAAGGAAATGTCTCCACCAAACCCCTCCCCTCATAGCTCAGGGAACTCTGCAGAAGGGGAGGTAGGAAAAGTGTCAGAGCCAGAGGACAAGGAGGAAACCAACGAAACAAGGTCCTCCAAACACAGAAAGCAATGTCACAAACTGAGAAGCAGAATAAAGTGCTGAATCAAAGTTCATGCATCTCTTCTATCCAAAAGTATTCAGCTGCTGCCAAGGACTTCACATTTTTCTACTCAACCCATGCAAAGGTTTCTACCTGTTTCATACATTTTGAAATTTCTGGCTTCATCAAGTGAAAATTGTTTCTAACATCACCAAGGGTAATTAATAAGCTTCTTACAGATTCAGAAATTTGTCTCTCTACATAGAAGGTACAAATTTCCTTAGACTGTGAATTTCTGGCATATCATTTTAAATGTTATACCCCTAATGTATAAATTTAAAGTAATTATATACACATTGCACTTTCTGTGCATACTTTTGGGTTTTAGATTTTTTCTTCTATTTTGAGATTATAATATAATTATATCACTTCTGTTGATTAGTTTTATGTCAACTTGACACCAGTTAGGTTCATAGGAGAGGATGGACCATTAGTTGAGAAAATGCCTCCATAAGATCAGGCAGTAGGCAAACCTGTAGGGCATTTTCTTAATTGATTGGTGATGGAGGGTCCATAACATTGTAGGTAATGCCAACAATGAGCTGGTGGTTCCGGGTTGTATAAGAAAGCAGGCTCATCAAGCCAAAGGGAACAAGCCAGTAAGCAACACCCCTCACCTCTGCATCAGCTCCTGCCTCCAGGTTCCAATTCTTTGTGAGTCCCTGCCCTGATTTCCTACAGTGATGGACTATGACATAGAAATGTAAGTTAAATAAACCCTTTCCTCCCCATCTTGCTTTGGGTCATGGCATTTCATTATAGAAACAGTAACCCTAGGACATCATCTATCCCTTCTTTTTCCTCTCTTTAAACTTTCCCTTATATACCCTTTCTTGATCTCTTTGAAAATTCAGGGCCTCTTTTTCCATTAATTGTTCTTACATGCCTGTGTTTTATGAAAATCAAATAAAATTAGAAGCAAGCAAGTTGAAGGCTCTACATTAAGCTCATTAAGCTGTCCTTGGTGTCCAACCTAAGTACAAAGAAGGCATTGGCTAATGACTAAATGACCCCTTTCTTTTGTGTACTTGGACAAAAACCCAATGGCCTCCACACTCCAATGCATACCCACACATCTGAAGTGTTTCTGATGAAGTCAGCTGTCATCGAGTTTGTTTACCAGACTTTTTCGCACTAAAGGAAGATTCTGCTATTTTTACAGGAGACGCCAGTCATTCCCTGGTGGAAATTCACTCCCTGAGCCATTCAGTGGCTTAACTAGCAACACTGCCCTTTTCACTAACCATTACACAATAAAAGAAAGGCTTTCAAATAGTGAATATGTAACAAGGCACCAAGTGATTAAGATTCAGCCCATTATCTCTCTTGCGTTTTATTGCTGCAGGTGCAGCACACAGCTGTGCAGAGCCTTGCTCAGGGTAAGGTTCTCCTTAAAGGAAAACAAGTCTATTTGTACACCTGCGCTTGCAAAGACTCTGAAGGAGAGGACTGAGGACAGAATAATGGGACATAAAAACAACGCCAAACATTCTTCTCACGGAAGCCTGAACCAGTCCTTCCACAAAAAGGGGGAACAAGAACGAAGCTTGACTTCATGAAGACATCCCCAGAGCTACTTGAATTCTAAGAAACCTTGCGTACTAAAATGTGGAAAAGGGAATATTTTCCCCCAATTAAGGAGACGATGAACAGCAGTGCTAAGAACTAAGGGTGGGTTCTATGTTGTTCATTACACAGTGATGGCTTACACTTCAACGCCATACATGAAGCATCTGTTGTTCTTTCCACATATTTGCTGACAGCCTACTGTAAGACGCTATGCTTGGGATGTAGTGTAGATGAGAGATTGTACTTTGCAAATTTAGAAATCTCATGAGCAGTGAGAGTGGTGTAGGTTGCCCAGGGACGCTGCTCAGCTTCCATAATGCTGCCAAATAAACCTATCTGCCTGTTGAAGGAATTAGCAACTTGTTTAATGTCATTGTTATAGGTACTTTGCTTTAGAATTTAGTTTAGTTTGAAACTTCTCAAGAACTTTTTCAATCCTATGCCTATTGAAATGAGGGTAGATGCCCGCCCACTTCCTCTTTGTAGAGACACACAGAGGAAAAAGAGAACATTCTTCTCCAGACCAGCAGCACATCTCGGATGACCACAGCAGTTACTTGCATTGGGTTTCTTTGCAAGAAGGGCAAAGGTAGGGCCATTTATAATGAACAAAAATACTTTCTCACAGTTCCAGAGTCTAGGAAATCCCAGATCATGGACTGACAAATGGCCAGAACTTTCCTGCTGCATCATCTCATGATTGAAGGGAAAAGACAGGCCAAGAGAGAAATAAGGGAAGTCAAACTCTTGTTTTATAGAACCCAGTCCCACAACAGGCACATTAATCATTCATTTTCCACCCCACATGGCACAATTTTCTTTTATTTTATTAGCTCTTACATTCCAACACCATTTCCTTTGCAATTGAGATTTCAACATTTTCATTCATTCAGGAGATGCATTCAAACTGTGGCAAAGGTCATGAACTGTGTCTAAAGAGACACACAGTTCTTGGGCCACTTGAAGACAAATTTTCCCTCCACAGGTAGCCAGGTGATAAGCTGTCTTCTGAAAAATATGGGCATCATTACCCCAGAATAGTCAATAGACTATGTACTATTTATGGTTGGGTTCATCTAGAATATAAAGACCCCTGTCCACATTAACATCTTTTGTTTGTTTTTTGGTCTTATTATTTATTTTAATTTTCACACAAGTATGTATTGTATGTTGAGTGCATTCTGCCCATACCCCATGCCCTCTTTTTCTCCTCCCTCCACCTTCCACACATTACCAACAGTAGCAGGCCATGGGAAGAGGCATGGTCAGAGAAAGAGTCCCACTGAAGCCAGGAAAACCTCTTCCTCTTCCAATATAGATTAATGTTCAGTGAGAGATGTGCTTGACAGAGAACAATGCCAAGAAAGGTTATCAATATGGAGGACCCAGTGGTATTATGAGCAAGAGCAAAGGGTCTAATGCCCTCAGATGGCCTGAGGCATATCCATCTGAAAATGCCACCTACAGAAATGTGAGTGGCATCCATGGCTTCCAACAGTGGAGGTGAAAAATTATCTTTTCAAAGCAGTACAACAGTAAAGAGTCTTACTGTTGGGAGAGACATATGGGTCCTGAAAGTAGCTTAAACTCAGGCCTCAGTTCCCCAGCCCCCTACATTCATCCATTAGTCTTCAGGACATACCGCCTATACCCGGTGTGTAAAAGCCATCCTGGCATACCAATCTTTCACGGGCCACAAGGAAGTAATAATTACCATGCCAGTCAGATATCTGTTCACTAAATCGCTCTCTGGCAATATGGCAAGATTATACACTGCAGAGGAGATGATCCAATGGGATCCAGGTCTGGAGGTCCAAGGACATGTTTACCTCCCTGGGTAGAATGGAGGGGAGTCAAAGAGCTCCCACTGCAGGGTTAAAGAAACTGTGGTACAGTACTCTCAGAGAGGCTAAGACAATGCTCTCACTGAGACTAAGTGCCACATCAGAAGAGAACGCTGCTCTCAGCAGACTCTGGTTCTGATTCTAGGGACCACAGAGCAAGCTTGAATTTGGGGGAGGAAAGATCTTTCAGCAATTTAACTGAACCAGGCACCCTAGATTTGTTCTTTCTCACTCTGAACTACAGTAAGATTTGGTGACCCTAAACTACATTGCATGTAACTCATTTCAGGATTCACCAAATGTCCACTATCACTATGCTTTCTCCAATATGAATTTTGCATCTGGATTTAGCCTACGTGGATTAGATACCAAAACTCTGCTGAAAGAAGCAAGTAGAAAGAAGGGGAAGGAGAGGAGAGGAGGGGATGAAGGGAAACATAAGACAAAAAAGAAAAGAACCTACATAGACTGAGAAAGCTTCCTGATGCCTAGTGTGTGCTTGTACCTCTACCATTCTCTACACATAGTTGTCAGTGTATATGAGGTAGAAATGAATATAAGGTTTGTCTTACAGTATTGGAAGTAGGTAACCTGTTTCTTTGTTCAGCCTAGATAACTAGTATGGAATATGAAAACAAGGCAGACCTCCAACTACTTTCTTCTGTACTTTTTTGTGCTTTATTGTACTTTATTTACTTAGCCAAGAGAGCTTGTCCATCCTCTGAAGGCAGAGAGCATAACTTTGCTCATCTTTGAGTTTGCATAACCATACTCACCAAGTAGTTCTCTTTTTACCATACTCCCTGGCTAAATGGATGCTAAAATTCAATAGTTCCAGATACAACAAGATGAGGAGCACTGGATGAGAAAAAAGCAAACATCTGGAAAGTACACAACACTGCAAACAATCCTGCTTATGAGAAACCTATTATGTGTATATGATGAAATTGCAGGATATTTGATCACATTGTGAAATGATGAGACTGCGTTAATAAAATTAACCTTGGAACAGGGAGTGGAGCCAGCAACTAGTTGACAGGAATAAGCTATAGAGAGGACAAGGGAGCCAGGAAGACAGATAGAGATGAATGGGAAGGAATAGAAAGGAACTTGGAGTTTTTCAGTCTTTTCAGTTTGGGGTGGTTGAGAAACATTCTCTTTCCAGCCAAAAGAGGGTCAGATAGCTGCTTTTCAGCTTCTCTGATCTATCAGGTTTTCACCCCAGTATCTGACTCCCAAGTCTTTATTGGTAAATAGAACAACTTAGATAATAACAAATTTGGCATCCATGTCTGGCATGTATGTCCAAGCATAGAGCAGCTGGCGTACTACCTGACAGGAGACTAGATAGAAATGCCTGACACAGCATGGACTATAAGAGCTGGAACAGTAAGTGCAGCTCCTAGCTGATACCTGTGGATATAAGGCTCTCATAGATCCAAGGTGGAACGGGACCAGCAGAGCCACAAAAGGAGACTGCAGACACACAGAAGGGCTTTCCAACATTTTTGAAACATTTTGTCAGAGCCACTTAAGCAGAAAGAGAGGTTTAGATTGAGAAATCCTCTGAACAGGTCCAGTATGCTTGAAAATGTTTTTAAGTGCTTGAAAAGGAAAATAGGTATAGGTAGTTATAGAAAAAACGAATTGTTTTAAAATAATAAAGCAGAGTCAGCATGCAAGTCTCTTGTGACCAGGCCACTTCACGACCATCCCCAGCTGCATCAGAGGGCCCCAGAGGCACAGCCCCCACCTGCACTGATGGAAGAGGGGAGTGGCTGCTCTCCTGAATGGATAGCCCTGCTCTCTAGGCCTTAGGTCCAGGGCCACTTCCCATGCTCCTCCCCCACCCACCCCAACTTCAGCAGCAGATCAGCAGGCAAGTTGCCAGTGGCCAGGGTCTCCACCAACCTCCCTAGCTACATCAGAGGGCCCTGGATGCACAGACCCCACATGTACCGACTGGAGGAAGAGTAGTATCAGAGACACGGCTCCCACCTGCACTGATTAGAGAAAGAGGCCACTCTACCACCATTCCCAGATGGATCAGAGGCACCCCAAAGGCACAGCCCCTACCTGTACTGATTGGACGAAGAGCCCCAAAAGTCAGTCAGCAGGCAAGACTACTGTGGTCACGCCACTCTGCCAACAGGCCCAGTGGCATCAGAGGCCACCTGGAGGCACAAGATCCATCTGCATCAATTGGAGGAAAAAATGAGAGGCACAAACACCACCTGCACCAATTGAAAGAAGAATCAGTGCTGGTACCGGTTGGAGGAGGCTGCTTGTTGGTTCCCAGCTGCTTAGCCCCCAAAGAATCACACAGAAACTATATTATTTAAATCACTGTTTGGCCCATTAGCTCTAGCTTCTTATTGGCTAACTCTTACATATTAACTTAACCTTCTCCATTAATCTGTGTATCTCCATGTGGCCGTGGCTTACTGGATAAAGTTCCCAGCATCTGTCTCCAGCTGCTCCATGGCTTCTCTCTGACTCTGTCCTTCTTTCTGACTCCCAGCATACAGCCTAGCTTTTCCCGCCTAGTTCTGTTCTTCCCTGCCATAGNGGCCCATTAGCTCTAGCTTCTTATTGGCTAACTCTTACATATTAACTTAACCTTCTCCATTAATCTGTGTATCTCCATGTGGCCGTGGCTTACTGGATAAAGTTCCCAGCATCTGTCTCCAGCTGCTCCATGGCTTCTCTCTGACTCTGTCCTTCTTTCTGACTCCCAGCATACAGCCTAGCTTTTCCCGCCTAGTTCTGTTCTTCCCTGCCATAGGCTCAAAGCAATTCTTTATTCATTAACCAATAAAAGCCACAGACAGACAGAAGAACCTCCCACACCAGGTACCTATGATTACCCCAAACACAGATGGGTAGAAGGCAGTGTAAGAATACATTCAACAACATAAAGAGCAATATGGCATCACCAGAACCTAGTGGTTCTAAAACAGCAAGATCTGAACATCCCAACAAAGTTGAAGCAGAACAAAATGATATTAAAAATAACTTTGTGAAGATAATAGAGGCCCATAAAGAGGAAATGAAAAATTCCCTTAAAAAATGGAGGAAAATACAAACAAAAGATTGGAAGAAATCAATAAATCCTTTAAAGAAAGCCAAGAAAAACAATCAAACAAGGTGAAGGAAACAATTCAAGACTTGAAAATTGAAACTGAGGCAATAAAGAAAACAAACCAAGAGAATTCTGGAAGTGGAAAATCTGGGTAAATAAACAGGAACCATAACCAACAGAATACAAGAAATGAAAGAGAGAATTTCAAGTGTTGAAGACATTATAGAGTAAATAGATTCATTGGTCAAATAAAATCCCAAAGAAGGGAAACACAAACATACTACAGCCAACAACAACAAAATCAAAGAATAACAGGAATTAACAATCACTGGTCATTAATATCCTTAATATCAATGGACTCAACTCACCTATAAAACAACACAGGCCTACAAAATGGATACAATAATACAAAAACAGGACACATCCTTCTTCTGTATACAAGAAACCCTCCTTAACTTCAATGACAGACATTACCTCAGAGTAATGAGTTGGGAGAAGATTTTCCCATGAAATAGACATAAGAAACAATATGGTGTAGCTCTCTTAATATCTAATAAAATAGAATTCAGACTAAAATTATTCAAAAGATATAAAGAAGGACATACCATATTCATTACAGGAAAAATCCATCAGGATGAAGTCTCAATTCTGAACATTTATGCCCCAAATACAAGTGCACCCTCACTTGTAAAAGAAACATTACTAAAGCTTAAAGTACACATCAAACTTCACACAGTAATAGTGGGAGACTTCAGTATTCCACTCTCACCAACTAACAGGTCTGCCAGACAGAAACTTAACAGAGAAATAAGGGAGCTAACAGATGTTATGACTCAGGTGAACTTAACAGACATAGTTGGAACATTTCACCCAAACGCAAAAGAATATACCTTCTTCTCAGCACCTCATGGAAGCTTCTCTAAAACCGACCACATGCTCATTCACAAAGCAAATCTCAAGAGATTAAAAAAAAAGAATAGCCCCCTGTGTCTTATTTGATCACCATGGCTTAAAGTTAGAATTCAACAACAACACAAAATACAGAAAACCTACAATCTCATGGATATTGAACACTCAACTGAATCACCACTGGGTCAAGGAAGAAATAAAAAAATAAATATTTCCTACAATTCAATGAAAATGAGTGCACAATATACCCAAACTTATCGGACACTATGAAAGCAGTGCTAAGAAAAAGGTTTACAAAACTAAGTGCCTACATAAAATCTCACACAAGTGAAAGCTCTAGAACAAAATGTAGCAAACTCACTCTGGAAGAGTATATGACAGGTGATAATCAAACTGAGGGCTTAAATCAATAAAATAGAAACAGAATAATACAAAGACTCAATAAAACAAAGATTTTGTTCTTTGAAAAAAATCACCAAGGTGAATAAACCTTTCTCCAAACTAACATATCCAAATAAACAAAATCAGAAATAAAAAGGGGTGTGGCCATTATCCCCAACTGTACCCAACTACCCAGGGGTGAGAGGGTGAGTCAACACAGAGTACTGAGACACAGACTTCAGGATTTGGTGAGCAAAGCCCAGTGTATTACTGTTGTGAGCTGTAAACCCCCAGATCCTGAATTTCTTGTAAACAACTTATTTTCCTCTGCTCTGAGACAGCCTGCAGCTGCTCTGAGCATGAGACCCTCAGGAGTTCCTYATGGCAGGAGAATGGTTTCTGGTGGGTTTGGCTGGGGCGTGGCTACCAGTTAAGGATCCCTATATAAGTGGCTCTGGTACACAATAAAGGGGGTATTCTTGGGGCATTCCTGTTTCAAGGATGACCTGTGTCTCTGTCTGTGTGTATTTGTGTGTTTCAATCTCCAGGCCCTTGCCCAGTCTGCAAATGGTCCTGTAGTGGCAAGCACCACACTACAAGTGTAGTACCATAGTACACATAGTAGTACTGTGGGAAGTACATATTACAAAGGGGGTTAAGTTATGTAGGGCAGAAATAACACTGATTGGAGGTTCTGTTCTCATATGGCTTTGTGTAATAGGCTTTGGATTTGCATCAGTTGGCCTCTGGGCAAGTTATGAGACTAGTCTGTGGGATCGCCTTAGTTTTGCACAAGTATTTTTACCACATGCGCTTGCTTTTTTGCTTTGTTGTCATATGCCTGCTATATATCACCCTTTATTTGTTTAAATTTTTGCAACTCCCAGATAACCAGAGTTCTATGCTCTGATATTGTTGACCCCAAGTCAGGGATCACCCAGTCCAATGAACTGTGCCTGTCTTAGATTGGCCTGACTGACAAGCTCTTACCCATCCTTGACTATCAGCCCACAAGGGGTATCATCCCTGGAGAGTACTCTGTGGGTGTACATTAGTTATTTAGAGACTTCAATCATTTCAGCGAACTGTGCCCATATCACCGTCTTGGGTGAGTCATGACCAGGATGTCAGAGCCATAGTGCTTGTAGGAATCATTTGTTGATCTGCCTCTGTTAGAAGAGACTCTATAAAAAACACTTAAAATTATTAACATAATGGTGATTCCTTCTACGACAAGTCAGGCTAGTAATCTGGCAGGGTCAAAGGTGGCCTTGGTATGATCCCAAATTTGAGAAAGGAATGTTGAAGTAACTTCTACTGGTTCTATTCTTGTGGAGCTGGACATTAAAATATTATGTGAAAGTTGTAAAGTTAAATTTAGAAATCACTGATTCCAGGAACATTCCATTATGTATCCAAGTTGTTGTCTTGCTCATATGCTATTTAAAACTGGATATGGAGTTAAGCAGAAGGAATTATATTGAGGGCCACAATTCCCTCTGATCATCTATTTTAACATTTAAAGTTCATCTTGTAAATCAATTTGTTGTTATAGATTTAGAATTGCAGAATGAAGATGGGAATGAATAAGTTTTTGAATGTTGAGGGCTCTTGCAGAGTCCTCTGTAGTGCTGGGGGAGCGGGCCTGCTTTTCGTCCCACCCAGCTCCTGCACGGCTAGCTTATACC
>LOJH01057211.1:544-11586 GCA_001685095.1 Ellobius talpinus | reverse complement strand
CACCCAGCAACACAAACAAAGCTGTAAGAAAATGTCAAGGTTGTCATTAGCCCAAGGCCTGCCCACATTCAACTCCAGACTCCATCATCACACACCCAATTCTCATTTTACTTAAACCTGAAGTGAGCTCACTGAAATGGCTAGGAACGCCCCATGATAGAGCAGTCTGTGCTCTGACAATTATGGAGCCATTCATGCTGCAACCATGAAGCCCTTTCCTTATTACTCCTTCTCTAAGGGACACAAGTCTGGCAACACCTACATGTTTCTGTCTCCTTAGGCAAATCCTGAGCCTTCCTCTGTGCTTGGAAACAGTGGTCAGCAAGAAGTGACAAAGCCCATGGATCTGAGTGGCTCTCCTGTCAGCAATTATCACGACGCTCTACCATGTGACCTAAAGATACTTCACAGAGGCCACTAGAGAGTCACAAGTATAATCATTCTTGGTCACTACCAATTTGGACCGGATTTGATTCAGTGACTTAAGGTGAAAGGGTGCATATTCAATTACCAGGCCCCCAGCTCCTCAATTAATCAAAGGCTGACATAATCAGCCTATTACAGGTCTTACGGAAAAGATCAGATGGAATCAATATAGCCAACTTCATAGCCATAAAAAGAGATATTCATAGATATTCCTTATTTAAATTAGAACAGCCAATAGTGTGTGGCATCTAAATGAATCTGGCTAGCATTCATCTTACGCAGGATTTTTCTTATGGGAAATTTGGACACGGTAAGATGACACTCAACTTGTCTTTTGAGTGCCTCTGGCTGACCTACTGAGAGAAACTCAGATGTTTTTGTGTGGATTGTACTATCTTTCCTGTAACCAAAATTCAGTGTCTACAATTTGTGGAAGGATTTGTCTGGTGAAAGTCAGTATTATGGGGGGGAGTCACAATCAACATGACACAGTTAGACTACATAGTGTGGGTATTTTCCTTGTTGTGGTAGCAGAAACTCCTAAGAGAGTTTCTGTACAATCTAAAAATCAGAAAAGAATCTAGGGTGAAGTTCAAAAGACTGGGAGGAGGCAACTGCTAACAACTGAGGCAATGTGACATTTCTGATGCTAAGGCATCCTGCATACCAACGTGGAGGGAAATCCTGGAAAAGTCAACTAATACAGCCTGGCTTTTCAGTACCATTGTCAGCATTCATAAAGGCATTTAAAGAGTTCAACATTTAATTTTACATCTGAAATTCAAGGGTAAAGTCAAAGAAAAGAATACATTTGCCTTCATCTCTGTGTCAAAATAAAAGAACCAACAGCTACCTGCCAAGTAAAATGAAGGCTATTTATATTTTACAGAAGAGTCCTGGTTCCGGAGTAAAAGATGTAAAAGAATTCCCAGGTTCTCTTATTCATTGATGAGCGAAGTTAGAGACTTCTTAGAGACTCTGAAATTCTCTACTCTGCCATTGTATGTTGTCACTTCTTTTCTAATGTGTCCCCATTGATCTTACCTTTTTCATTTTTTACATCAGCTGTCAGGATGCACCCTGGGCTGGTCATCAGGAAGCTATTCTGCCAGCGGTGCCTTTGAACCCAACTCCTCAGGAGTGGAGCCCTTCGGGGCCACTTTTACCTTTTATCCTCAGGAGTGTCAAGTCTTGATTAGTGCCTGAGAGGGCTGAGGAGCCATCTCTGGGCTAACACACGCTGTCTCCAATGCTTTTCAGGTTGCTCCCTCCTGACTGTCTCTGGCATGGTTGTTACAGCCCTGAAAAAGTGCTGCCTGCCTTACTGCCGCCTTGGGCGAGATGGAGCAAGGCGGTCAGACAGTGCCATGCAAATACATGGTGGACGCCACGGAGAACTCCAGGAGGAAGACACAGAACTTGTCTTCTCCACCGTTTGGCCTCTTTTCGGTTTCCAGCTCGTATACAGAATGTGCCTCATGCAGGTAAGGAGGGCAGCCCACACACACCGAAGACAGCAAAGTGACTTTGTGTGTTTTCAGCCTGTGTTAGTCACTTTTCTCATGGCTGTAACGAAAGAGCTGACAAAAGCCACTTATGGGAGGGAGGATTTATCTGGGCTCTGTTTGAGGGGGTAGGGTCTGTCGCAGCATGGTCACAGTCTGCTGACAGGAAGTAAGGCTGGCTCTAGGAAAGCATGAACCCTCCTCCCATGACCCACTTCCTCCACCTCCTGAAGTTTCCACAACCTTCCCAAACAGCACCACCATCTGAAGACCAAGGGGAGACATTATGATGACTACTCCAACTCCAACATAGAGCTTAGAAAGCTAATGCCTGAGTTGTATGCATCAGTCACAGAGTGATGGACGGGGAAAAGTTTGCCTAACTCCAGCTCCATTTGCTGAAGAAGAGATCTGTAAAGTTAAGTGATTTGATGTTGAGAGGTAGTCGTCAGTTAACAGTGGTGAGAGAGGGGGTGGAAGAGGCAGTGACTCTCAGAACAGCCCATGCCTGCTCCTGTAAACTTCCAGTGAGGTTTTAAATGTTAAAAGTCTCCCATAGGCTCACATGTTTGAATTTTTGGCCCCCACTGGGTGACAGCATTTGAGGAGGCAGAGATTTGAGGAAGGAATTCCATCGCTGGGAGCGGATTTTGAAAGTTTGTAGCCTTGTTACATTTTCTGGTTTTTCTATGTTTCCCGTGTGTAGGTGAAAGTGTGGCCAGGCAGCTTTCGGCTCCTACCACCATGCCCAGAATCTTTCCCATGGTTCACAGGCCTTCTAGAGCACTGAGTTAAAATACACCCTCTCTTTCTGAAGCAGCTTTTGGTGGCACAGCTTTGTCCCAGCAATAGAGAAGTAAATAATACACCCATCAAACCACTGCCTCCAAGCTAAACTGAGTCCATGGCCTGTTTTTACAATATTTGTCATTATTACATGTGTCTAAGTGCATGGTGTGGAGGGGATGTAAACATGGCTTGGTGCTTATACAGAGGTCAAAGGACAGCAGAAGTTGGTTTTTTTCTCTCCCACATTTATGTGGGTTCTGGGGATTGAACCCAGATCCCCATGTCTCTGTGGCAAGTGCCTCTATCCTTAGAGCCATCTCTTGGTGCTCCTTTTCATTTTTGTATATAGTGAAAGTTAGCACGGCTTCAATATTTTACACCATTGGGGAAAAACAAAACAGTAGTTGGTGGTGCTTAAAAATTATATGGAACTTAAATGTCGCTGCCTACTAATAAAGTTTTATTAGAACACTGCCAGGCCGATTGGTTTGTTATATCTGTGGCTGCTCATGTCCAAAGGTGGCAGAACTGAAAAGCTGCCAAAGAACCCCTGTGTGGATCATCATCATCACCTGACACCTTACAGGAAAGCTTGTTAACCCCTGGTCCAAACAGTGCACGGGAGTGATACAGATGGGGAGAATCCTCCTGGCTGTACAAATAGTAGCAGGCCTCAAAACAACACACCGCAGAAGCCTTCCCCACTTATCGGTCCCTGCTAAAAAGGCACCAAACCTGAGAAATAACGCTGAGTACCGAACTACTCAGCAGTCCGTAGCTAGCCGGAAACCCTCTGTGCCAAGACCACAAGTTACTGACTCCTTGTCTTCATGGGAGAGCAGCAACTTGTGTTTCTCTCCACTCGGCTTGAGCCTTTTCATACACACACACACACACACACACACACACACACACACACACACCAGTGAACTATTTTTCATGAGTGAAGTGTAATTTACAGGAACATGGATGGGCTGTACAAGTAAAGAAAAAGTTGGTAAGCTAAATTTTAAGGAAGTAAATGCCCATTTTACTGAAGAAAAGCCCAAGTACTTATTGATAATTTATTAATCACCACAGCTTCTTAAAGATGACTTACAAATATCTACATTTACTTGATGGGGGACATGTATGCCTGCCATGATCTAAGGAGAGGGGAGGTCAAAGACAGTATATGCAGGAGTCATTTCTCACATGTTACCATGTGGGTTCCTGAGATCAAACTCAGATCGTCAGCCTCAAGGGCCAGTGCCCTGACCAGCGGAGCATCTCACCAACTAGGCTTCTGGGTGTCTATCTTTATCCTCGCAGGACGTCTGCAGAGCCACTGTCATTATCACACCTCAGAGACATAGCAGCTAATGTAACAACTCGTGTGTGTAACCACACTGCATTAGGGAGGCCAAAGCAGCAGGGTTGCCGTGGGCTCAATTCCAGCCTAGGATACATAGTGAATTCAAGGCTAGGCTAGATACCTGGTTATACATTGAGACCTTGTTTTTAGAGTAAATAAATGCCTAAGGTTCCAGAGAACAGAAAGACTAAGTAACCTTGGATTTGTTCCTGTATGGCAGGATGGTTGCCCTAACTCAAGACTGATATCCAAGCCTATTACTATTGCCCACAACACCTCTCTGACTCGTTATGAAATATCTTGATAAAAACTATGTGGGTGCCAACCTTATATATAGTGATGTTTTGCTAGAAATTGAAAGAAAATGCTAGAGCATCCTTCTCTAGGCCGGAATTTCCATTAGGATGGGGCTAAGACTAGATTTTGCTTCCAGATAAAATAATCACCAGCACGAAGACAATCAAAGCACCAGGAATAAAATATCCCAGAATTCCATATTTTAAATTTAGTAGCAATTATTGACCTTCAGGTCCAAGACATATATTTAAAATATGTTGATATTAAGGCCGACAAGGTTGCCATTTGACATTAGGGCCACTCAAAGGTGAAAATGAATCTCTATTGACAGCAATTACTTCTGAATACTCAGACGCCTGTGTGAAATAAAAGTTTTTAAAATTTTAAATAGGGGAGGATTTCAGAACTCGAGGCAGCAGCAGAAATGATTTCAAGCTTTCAAGACACCACAGCCTTTTCTTGGATTAGGCAATATATTAATATCTCTTCGCTGAAGATTAATAACACATTTGCAACATTATTAAGTTAACAGGCTTCAGCGTCTGTGATTCATGCCGATAATAACTTTATTCCTATTAACAATAATTCTCATTTGAAATCAGTAACAGAAACTCGCTCTGATGCTAGGAACCACTCAGTCTTAAACTTATTCAGCTGCCAGCACTTTTTAAACCACACATCCATCGTTCATTTCCCTCAGATTGGGGTGTGTGTGCGTCATAACTGCATGGAAGCCAAGCAGAAATAGCTAATGCACCCTTCACTCTTGCCGTCTGGAGCTCAACCAAAGCAAGACCTGTTTATTACTCCAAGTATCCCATTAAAAGCTGGGAGATAAATTCTCATCAGGATGTGTTGTGTGCAGATAGGCAGAAGCCATAAGAAAATGTGGTCCAGCCCTGTGTTTGGGCAGTTGACAAAGTAAGAGTGGACTTTTACCATTGGTCAGTTGGTTACCAACGGCACTGACTCTTTCAACACTCTTTCCAAACTCCCAGTTTGTACAACTGACTAGAGAGAAGGGGTCAGTGAGGAATTCAGTGAGAAGCTCTGATGTGGGGGTTTGAGCATAGCATCTCTCCTGGGGTGATGGGATGGCAGGACTCTCCTGTCAGTTCTACTACTATATGAAAAGCAGTTTGCAAAAGCCGTTCCTCGAGGGAGTGGCATACAGGCCTTAACTCTGTGCCTCTCAGTGGCTTGGGTTGCTGCTGGGGATCAAAAACATCGTATGTGCCACTAAAGACATTTAGAGAGCATGAAGCAATGCCCATGCCATGTGTTGTATGTCTTGTTTCCAGTATCGTGATTCCTCAGGGCTTGGCATATGGGAAGAGACCAGAAGCTAGTGTTAGGGATTTAATTAGCATGGGGGTTGCCAGTTATCATGTGGGTTTCCTTAAATATGAAAAAGGTTTTGTGGACTATTGAGACTATAAGGTGGAACAAAGGAAATTTAAGAAGTCTGTCATCTTTTGTATTAATATAGAGACCTGTTCCACACAGCATCTGCTGAGGTGAGCTAGTGTATCAGTTACTTTCTTTCTTCTTTCTTTTTCTTTCTTTCTTTCTTTTTGATATTTATTTATTTTATGTGCATTAGCCTTTTGCCTGCATGTATGTCTGTGTGAGGGTGTCAAATCCCCATACTGGAGTTTCAGACAGTTGTGAGCTGTCATATAGGTGCTGCGAATTGCACCCGGGTCCTCTAGAAGAGCAGTCAGTGCTCATATCCACTGAGCCATCTCTCCAGCCTCTCAGTGACCTGTCTCATCACTGTGATAAAATACCTGGCACAGCTCAAAGGAGGAGGGGCTCATTTTGGCTCCCAGTTCAAGAAGAGACACAGCATTATGACAAAGAGAACAGGAAGCAGTTGGCTGCATTGCCTCTGCAGTCAGAAAACTTAGACCAGACAGGAGATTGAGACAGCCATCAAACCTCAAATCCCACCCCATGTTGTGCACTTTATCCAGTCAGCATCCCAGTCTCAAGGGATTCACAACCTCCCAAAACATCGCCGTGTTCTGGGTATCAATTGTCCATGAGCATCTTTCTTTGGGGGACTGGACATTTCACATGGAAAACCACAATAATTGGCACACCTGAATCATTTTAAAAGTAACAGGGCTGAAGAGTGATGGACCCGCCATGAAGAACATTTGTTGCTCTTGCAGAGGACTTAGGTTCAACTTCCAGTCCCCATGTGGCACCTCACAACCTTTTGTAGTTTCAGTTCCAGAGGGATCCGGTGCCCTTTCTGGCCTGTCGGTGCTGTATGCAGACTGTATACAGACAAACATGCAGGCAAAGAGCCCACCCATACATATAAAGTGTCAATGAAAGCAGTTAAACAGAGGCCACAAGCACAGAAAAGTTGGTCTTGTTTCTTCTTGTTGCTTGACTGAGGCTAGAAACAAAACCCTTGTGGGAAGCTCGCAGAGATAGCCTACAGTGAGCAAAGTGTCTCCCCACTGTCCCCTATCAGAAAAAAAATAAATAAATCCTAACTGTTTTGTTGCCAACCTAGATGTCATTTAGAAATTCTATTCTAGGCCATCCTTTTTGCTTTATCAGAGTGAAAGCAGACACCCTTCCCCACTTCCTGGTGAGTTTTGCTCTAATGTTCATGAAAACTTATTCCATCTGAGTATGGAGAATTTATGAAACTTGATTCCTTACCTGTAGCTTTGATTAAAAAAAAAAGTCATGAAGGTGAACTAAATGTCAAAACAAAGTTCTCGCCACCAGTAGCATTGTCACTGGGCTGAGCATGGCCTCTGGGATCAGAACTAGGTCTGGAAAAAACTAAGGGGCATCCATGTCTCCTGTATGACAGGAGACATGAGTGGGGAGGCATCTGACAGAGCACCCTCCTTCAAAGGTAAGCCACTGGCTAACTCCCCTCTTCCTTGAACGCAGATCCCTTCAGGATATTATCTTCAGACCATGAATTCCAACCGGAACTTGGGCGGATTTCCTCTGCCAATTGCATTAGTGAATGTCATCAGCATCCTGCCATTATTAATTCTGGCTCCCTTCGTAGATTACTTCAGCAACTGTCTACTTCCCTCTAAGAGAGATGGACCATTCCTGTCAGCATGCATTAGTAAGTACAACATGGGATTCTGAGAAAACTGTTTGCAATGCCAAACCAGAAAAGAGCCTGCTAAACTAGCTACATACTCCTGAGTAGGCATACAGTTGTCACAAATTTCAAAATAAATAAATTTATGAGTGGCAGCTTCCAGGTCCCTGAGTCTTTACCCAGGAACTGATACAACATCTTCAATCCATCCTTTTACATTTCTGTGGAAGGCACAGTCGATAGAAAGAGACAGTGAAACTCCAAACACCACTAAATGGACTCTTCTTCGGTATGGCTGTCCTTACTCTTAAGTTAGCCCCTAGTGCACTCTTAAAGAGAGAAGGTGCTTAGTGAATCTCAAAAAAAAATTAATAGTTTTAATTTCTGAACCAGTAACGAAATTTATTAAAAATTAGCACTGTGAGCATGGAGACGCATCCCTAACATGAATAAAGCCACAAGTTCTGTCTCCATCCCTGAAAGAGAAAAAATTAATTCTCTGATTCACAGCCTCTGTATAGTAATTCTTCAGATAGTAAGGGGTATGGCAATGATTTTCAAAGTGGAATGATTTAAGATAGTTTCCTTAGGACACATACATTAAGCCATAAAACAAAATCCATCTGGTTCATGGAGAAAAAGTCAAGGAGTCCTTTCTGCTGGGTATGTCCTTCCAACCTTGTTCAATAAGGCATTGTCAGGGAGCCACAGGGCAAGGGTGACAGGGAAGTCGGTGTGCTCTCTGCCACTGAACGGCTACTGTGTGACTTTGAAACAAACACCTAAGCTCTCCTGTCTGTGCATTGCTAGTTTTGGATTTCTTCGAGGGGTGTAACCTACATAAATCTTGGGTCACTTGGTTATGTGAGATTTGAAAACATCTGGCATGCCACGGGTACCCAGAACACAGTCCCAATACTCAGGGGAAGTGCTACAAGCATTAGTGATAATGGGCCGTCATTTGCAGGAGCCACCATTTGTCCTTTGATAGGCAAACAAACAAAATAAATAAATAAATTAAAAATAGGAACCCCCAAAAAATATCACACAGGGCAAATGAACATGGTGGTCAATAGTTGAGATATGATTCTTTTGAAACAGTCAAGGGCAGACTGCAGACTTCCTCTTCTAGCTAGCTAACCTGCTGTGTCTCTTCTTAAAGACCAGAGATCATGGTCTTCCAGCCACACACACTTCCTGATGTTTTTCTGTGCACAATTCATAGCTTCGTGTGTGTTTCCTGGTAATCCTGAAACCCGTGAGTATGATTCTGCCAATCAGAGCACTGGGTGTTTGGTTTTGGTTAGAACTCAAGGTGACTAAAATCATCATAGTGACTATGGTCATCTACATAGGGATCTTTAACACAGAAGCTTCCAGAATTTACTTCTCACCAGGTAGGCCTGTCACTTTTGTAATAGCATTTAACAAACTATAAATCTTAATATTTTATTTTACAATCTCTGAGCTTAAAAACATGCTTTTTATGTCTGAATGTAGAAATCCAAGAAAACAGTATTATTTAGAGAAGACCCAGAATTCTCTGCTGAACTTTGAAGACACAAATGAAATTAGATAGAATTTTGTGTGTTTGACTTCTATGAGCTCACTATTGAAACAGAATAAAGAAGCACACGGTGAAAGCAAGGGTTCATTGATGTTACAAAATGTCAAAAATCTTGGCGTCTTATACAAGTATCATGATACTTACAGGCAGAGCTACCAAATTTATGCATGAAAATTTTAAACCTGGCCCACGTGGGGAAACAGACCAACACCGCAGCTACCAGAGCTTAATTAGAAATTCTCCTTAGAATAAAACATCTTAAGTTCAGTTTAAATTGGATCAACTTTCTCTATGACGTATTTTAAATTGTGACTATTCTGCTAGGGATGCTCTCATGAATAAAGGTGGGAGAATTATCTAGTACATCATTTGATGTTGTTGATGAACTAAATTATCCCCCTGCAAAATTGGTAACAAGACCTGTTGGGCAGGAGAAAAGAAAGCTAGACTTACTTCAAAAGAAATAGAGCTTTGCTCCCCTGGGTATGGAATAGTGAATTTCGTTCTTTCTAAGCCAGACTCCATTCATTCATTCAATTGCATACTTGTTCATTCATTTGCATACTTGTTCATTTATTTGCATAATGTTTTGCTATGGGAATATAAAAGTATGATGATATGCATCTTTTAAACTAGATATTTGGGTAAGTTTTCCATATTCTGGTTATGATTACAGAAGATGAACAAGTTTCACCAGGATATGAAAGCAAAACCAAGGGTACTTTCTAATACCAATTTACATAATTGACTGAGTCTAATACTAAAATTTCCTTCTACTTTGAACTCAAATGCCTGAAAATATGAGTGAAACATATAGGCATATAAATTATGAATGGGCATATGTTTATGAGTTCCTAGTATGAACATGGGCATCATCATGTACATATTATTTTTAGGTGCATCATAAACCATAATTTAATATACCAAAGCTCATAAAAATAGTGTCTTTAAAATTCAGGTTTTCAATCTTGTGGCTATTATACTATTATTATTATTGTTATCATTGAATTATTAGTATTTTTCAATTATTCAACTACATGTGACTATTAGATTATAGTTAAATTATCATCATTAATTTGAAACCTTTACTGCTGTTTTCAATTAGCAACGGAAAGTAAATAAAATGCCTCTTGACTGGTTACTTTTATGGAAGGTATGACCTAAATAACTGATGCAAACAACTCATACAATAAAAGGCTTCATTGGATCATGCCTTGAGGGCATGCAGGAGAAAGAGGCATCAGGTCACACTGTATCACAGAGAAGCAGAGAGAGGGAATGCAGGCAGTCAACTCGCTTTCTTCTTGCTCGCATTGGGACTCCAGCCTATGGACTGGTGCTGCCTACTTAAAGGGTCCTAGTTAGCTTCAGCTGCCATCATGGCACAGCCTAGAGCATAGAGAAGGTCCCCTTGAGGAACTGCCTGATCACATTTGCCTTCTGGCAAGTTTATAGGGGATTGTCGTGACTACTAATTGATGTAGGAGGGCTTCATCCATTCTGGACAATGGACAGAAGCATCCTTTGGCAGGTGGTCCTGAGTTATACAGAAAAGTTAGCATGTAGGAGCCTTGAGTGAGTCAGCAAGCAGTGTTTCCCAAGGCTTCTGCTTCAAGTTCCTGTTCCAACTTCCCATGATGATAAACAATGGCATGGAGTAACAGCCAAACAAACCCTTTCCTTCCCTGACTCCCACCCCCACTTGCTTTTGATCAAGTTGCTTGTTGCAGCAAAATAATGAAACTAGAATAGGGTTGTTGCAAGGGAGAGGGCCACTTGTTTGTCCTGGCCACCCAGCTAGCTTAGTCCAGAAATATCCATACAGAAACTGTGTTCATCAAATCACTGTTTGTCCTATTAGCTCTAACATCTTATTGGCTAACTCTTACACCTTGATTTAACCCATTTCTATTAATCTATGTATCACCACATGGCAGTGGCTTACCAGGAAAGATTTGGCATGTCTGATTCTGGCGGCTCCATGGTGTCTCTCTACTCTGCCTTTCTTCCTCCCAG
>LOJH01057209.1:5199-15349 GCA_001685095.1 Ellobius talpinus | reverse complement strand
GGGGTAATGAGAACAGGAGTATTCTGGGAAGAAGGAAGCTCTTTCCCCAGTCCTTCCCAGATCACGGAAGAAGCAAGATGTGACCTACCCCACCCAAAAAGGTACCGAGCCATGTGGCTAACATAGATAAGAATAATGGATTAATATAAGTGATAAGAGCTAACAAGAAGCCTGAGCTAATGGGCCAATCAGTTTATAACTTATGGAGACCTCTGTGTGATTTTCTTTGGGACTTGCTGGCTGTGGGAACTGGGCAGGACAGAAACCCCCAAAAGCAGGCCCTCATGTTACAGGGGATAGAGGAAGCCTGCTTCTCAGTAACCAGATCTCCTGGCTTGGTGTCTTCCCTGTTCCTTCTGCAAATTTGCCCAGTAGAGTACCAGCGGATAAGGAGGAACACTCAGCAGTGTGCCTGCTTCATGGTGGAAACAACAGAGAGACCCTGGGATGAATGGCTTCTCTGGTTGACTCAGTCACTCAAGTCAAGGAGGGCAGGCCAGGGCCCTGCTGAGTGCAGGCTGGGTGAACGAACTCCAGGTGATATTATTGGTGGGTGGTATGGTCAACAGAGCAGATGGTGAACTCTAAGGCTTCTGGCAACATGGAGACTTGAATTTTACCAAAGATTCTGAAATCTTTTCTTTCTGAGGCAGGAGAGACAACTCCTGCTCACAAGGATGGTGATAAGGAGGAAGCCTGGAAGGACCTGGAACCACAGAAGGTAGGGCTGCAGTGTCTTGGTAAAGACAAGGGCATAGTCAGCACCCTAGTCTGGAGGACCTTTTCTGAGGCCCAAATATGGGTGCTCAGAGAAAGTTTCCAGAGCAGTGAAAACCTCATTGCTATTGTAACTATCCAGGAAGAATGTTGTATTTTAAAGATCGGCAAGTCTAAGCTGTTTTCCTTTTGAACTTTATAGTCAGGTCTTATTAATGGGGAGAAAGGACAGGTATGAGCAGTAATGAGTGGCTGGTGCTCCTGGGGTTCATGCTGTCATTTTCTGGGGGTCCAAAAGGCCAAAGGGCAGAGCCGGGCTTCTGAATCCTCCTGTGCAGTTTCTAAAAGTAATAACAAGGCTGACTGATGAAGAAAGTACTGGAAAATGGCAGGATTATCAAGAGTGGGTTCCATTTGGGATTTGCTCTCAGTTCCCGTCTGTAAAATTGAGTAGAGAAAGAGGGTCTGAGATGGCTCTCTGCTCGGAGACCCAGAGGTGGCTTGTGAAGACACTTGCTAATTTCAAAAGTGATGCAGCCTCTTTCTTTGCTCCTGCAGATTAGAAGAAAACCCTACCTCTTCCTCCCCAGTTAGTTTCCTAAAGAAATCCACTTCTCACTTCTCATGGTCAGGGTCCTCAAGCTCAGGGTTTTTCAAGCCAATCTCTCGGCCAAGAGAGTGCTGGCAATAGTTCCATGACCCAAAGCATTTTTTTTTTACCTTAAGACAAAAGGTTTGAGTATCCGTATGTATGTGAAGAAGTCTTTAGAAAAATCAGCTCACTTTGAGACCTCCTTGGCATTATTGCCTCCTTTAATATTGCTGGCAGCCTCTTGCAAATGTATCACAAGTTGGCATTTATTAGTGCGAGGCACAAGTAAGGGGCATGTTATTTGATTTGAATAACAGCTCGGAGCTACAGTTTGAGTCCAGAAATATATTAGTCAGAAACAATCTCATTTAATAACACAGAAACTAATAAAAGAAAAGTATTCCAACTGATTCAGAATTGAATTTATGAATATTGCTTTAGCAGGATTAATGATCAAAACCCCAACCTGTTTGTCACGTTAGAGCTGACTTTTCCATTTAAATGCAAAAGCAGAAGCCAACGAGTCCAAAAGATTGTATATTGGTTTGAAGAAAAACCAGTTCATTTTACATGTATGCCTCCAAATTGGCAATAAACTTTAATTACAGGGTCAGATAATCAAATTATAATCAAATAGGCTCACATAAAAACCTATGTTGGAAATGAATGAGACACCAGCCTGCCACACAGTGTCACCACACCCCTGTAACTTACTAGCCGACATTTCATTTTCGTTTAAAAACCACCTTAAGGACTTTCGCCTCAATTTCCACCATGTAGCTTCATTTGATTTAGAAAACATTTCATTCTGAGACCATACAGTGCTATAGAATTTCATATTCATCTCTGACTTTTCTTTCTCTCACCTCGAGGGAGGTCTGCTTTCTAATTGGCGATGAGATTTCCAAATCCTTGCTGTTTCCAACCTCTCTGGCAGAGACTGATCCATTCTTATCTGTGTTGGGAGGTCCTTGCCTGGGTGTCAGGTGTCATCACTCACAGTTGCCCACACGGAAGGGCTGAAGAGCTTGGAAAACTTTGTCATGGAAAACATGCAACATGCATGTGGCTTTGAAAGCATGCAGCTTAGAAAGAAATCATTTTGACAGCAGTAAACACGCCAGGAAGTGGATAGCACTGACGCTCAAATCCGTTTCACCGCCTCATTGAAAAGCTGAGCTGTTTTAAACTCTATCTCAAGAAACAAACCTTCTTTGTCTTTCGGTAGTAACAGTAGCTTTTTTGAAGTTTTATTTCTGTGAGGAGGGGGAGAAGGAAGATTACCTGCTGGGGCTTGCTCTTCGAGGCAGACAGGTGAGTGGTAACCACATGGATGGTGAGCATCTGGCACGGTGGGGCACAGCTGTCACTATGGAAGGCGGACGCAGGTGGATCAAGAATTCAAGATCATCCTCACCTACTTACTGAGCTGGTGGCCAGGCTACGAATCACGACATCTTGGAAAACCACGAGCACAAAGTGCTGAGCCAAGAGAGGCGCCCGGAGCCGGGGTCAGAACGATCGCTCTGCTGCTGCTGCTGTGTGTTTTCCTCTAACGATTAGACAGCTCACACCAGGTGTGGTCCTAGCTACCCAAGGGGCTAGGAGAGAGGATCCTATGAGCCCAACAGTTTCAGGCCAATCTAGACAACACAGTGAGACTCATGCTTATCCATAATACGGGGTTCAGAGCATCTGCCAGGCTGGCCAGGTAGAAGGAAATTCTTAATATAAGTATGTGCTCCAAAGAACGCAGGACAGACAAATAATTCCTTGTTTGTCTGAAGTTCAAATGTAAATGAACATTCTGTGTTCTTATTTGTCAAGTACAGCACTATCATGCTGTAATATAATCAACTTTCCTTGTAGTGTGCAGTTTGGTGTCTTCTCCACGATTAACTTGAGTTTTTCCAAATCTGCCAGATCGTTGGATCAAGCAATCAGCTAGGAGCCTAAGCACTAGGATGCTGAGGCCCCTCCTACAGCTATCGCCTGGGGGAGCCTACCATGTTTTCCAGGTGAGTATTAGCATTGAACAAGCCTGGCAGACACTGCAAATGTCTGTAGTCTTTCCAGTTGAGAGAGGCCAGGACAGCTGTGGGAGGGAGGGCAGGGGCAATTCCTAACCTTCATTTCCAGCTGGGGAATCAAAGCCAAGGACATGGCCAGTAACTATATATGACCTGGGATCTACCAAAATGCCAGTCTCAGATATGCTATTATGAGATGGAGCGGTAGCTCCATGGTTAAGAGCACCGGCTGCTCTTGCATGGAACATGGGTTACGGTTCCAGCGCTCACATGGCGGCTCACAACTGTCTGTAAGCCCAGGGCTGCTGGGCTCCATCTCCGCCTGGGCTCCACCTTGGGCTTTTCCTCCGGCCCAGTCTTAAGACATTTTCACAGTTTTTCTACTCGGGTGAAAGAAATCGGAGCGCTGGGATGAGAGCCCGATAGCTCCATCCTCCAGGGGCACAGAGGATAGAGGAAGGGTGTCCCTATAGGACAGTACCTTTGCTCACTCAGCTACTTGGCGCCCCTTCCCCACACCCCAGGCACCCAGAAACCCATGGGAGATGGGGCTCAGGTAGAGAAGCTGAACCCCCATGTAGTCACGAGCATACTCAGCACGACACATACTCATTCAGGAACTATGGAAGTCACCACGACAGGCAGGGAGTTGTGCCACTTCCTGGCATTAAAGCCAGGGCTGGGATGGTGTGTGTTTACCAGCAGCAGCTCGAGTGGGAGGGAAGAATGACATCGGGTCTCCTTCTACCTTCCTGGCTCAGCCGGAGAAAACCAGACAGCAGATAGTTTCTGCGCAGCAGATTCCAGCTTCCCAGATAACTCTCGTGCTCCCGCCCAGTCTGTCTAAGAGCAAATCACCTTGGAGGAATTCCTGGACCAGCAGTCGAGACCCTTGTGCTTTATTACTCCAGCTTTGGCCTGGGACAGCCCTGCTTCAGTTTCCACTCATGAAGGATGTTCGGTTCTAGTTTCCTGGGAGTCTCTAAGACCTTTCCGGTCTTTTGCTATTTTGTTTTGTCTTTGCTGTGGTTCCATCCTTGTAAGAGCTGCCTTTCACTAAACCTTGAGATATCTTCTCACCTGGACAGGAATCCAGTGACTGAAGGAGACAATGTGGAAAATGCTTCCATTCCAAAGAAAGATCACCCTTTAGCTGTGCAGAGGTCCCTGAGGTCATACCTCACACTGAGATCAGCCTGGGTCAGTTCAAAGACCAGAGGAACCTGCCTTGCACATCCCAAGCCTCTGCACCTTTGGATTTAACCAACGACAAATGGGAACCATTTGAACTGAATCGTGTCTGAAGTGAATATTTTTATATTTATGGCTTCCCCCTTGCAATTATCCCCTAAATATACAGTAAAACAAACCGTTTGCACAGCCCTGACGTTGTTCTAAGTGCCCTATGAAGTCCAGGAATGGCTTCGAGCTCAAGGAGGATGCACAGAGGCTCTATATACACAAACCCTCAGGGTTTATATAAGAGATGCTAGTGACCTTGGATTTAGGGTCTAGGAACCAATTGCCATAGATACTGAGGAACAACTATAGTCGCTTCCAGAGCAGAATGTGGGAGGAAGACATGGAAGAAGGAAAGCAAAATGGGGATGACATTAATCACAAGTTGGGGGTGGGGCTGCTGAAGACAGATAAAGCAATCCTGTCTTCCATAATTTCCTACCCCCAGCTAACTGACCATTGATTCAGTGCTTATCAGGTCCAAAGCATGCTACACTCCCTGTAGCATCCTCAGTACACGATTATTTAAATCTCTTATCACCAGTCTGCCCTGCTCTAGCCAGTCTCTGCTGGGATGTTCCAATGCCCTTCCTCATCCCAGTGATCACTACTTGCTACTCAGCCAGGTCTCTCTGCGGCTGAGCACTCAGGGCTCCTGAAGGTAGACTTTGGTTTAGATGTGGCGTGGAAGTCCAGGAGGTTGAACCTTGCCAGCAAAGGGATGTACGTCAGAGGGCTGGAAGCTCTCGCGTGCTCCTTGATCTGTAGATCTGTTTGGGGATGTCAGCGACATCTATACAAAGCCTGTAACTGAAAAGCCCAGTGACCACATACAGCATAAGTGACAGTGTGTTCACACATGCTCCATAGAAACTCAGCATCACACTGAGCAGACAGATGGAGAACACGCCTCTCCCGGGACCAGTGAAAGGCCACACCATGTTTATCAGGGTGCAGTTTAGCTTTGCTTGGTAGTGTTTTCACGGGTCTCTTTTCTTCTTGTTTTTAGGGTAAAACAGTTACTTATTTAGGAAAAAGCTAACTATACCTTATTTTTGGATACAGGCTGGCCTCAAACTTTCTCTTGAGCCCAGGCTAGCCTTGAACTCATGGTCCTCCTGTTCCAGTTGTATGACACCATGCCCAGCCAAACTAGACTTTTGAGGGAAAAAATGATTGAAGAGGACAAACATCTAGCTGATGTACAAGGATGACTTCCACCTTCCCTGTGACTGCGAACCAAAGGATCCCATGTCTGCTGCCTCTACACTGTCTCTATTTCTGATACACTCATGAGTCAACTCTCTTTTCTGTCTTTCTCCACCTATATAGAAATGTTTCAGTCAATAAGAGGAGCCCTCTCTGATGGTAATTGGGATGGGTTCAGGCTCAGCACTATACCAGCTCCACGGTAGGTGCTAATTAAATGTTTGTGGAGTGAAAGAAAGAACATGCAGTCTTGGCATTTTAAAGGCTTGTATGTGTTCCATTGTTACAATAGAAAAAGAAAGTGGCAAAGGCTATTTAACTCAATTCATAACAAACAGTGGTTTAAACCAGAGATTCCAAGCCAATTTCTGGCTAAAAGGGTTCTAGTATATTCTGAACAGCTGTTATTGTAAAGTCTGAAATAAATAGCTTCCAGCATCGTCCACGTCTGCATTGAATAAACAGTGCAGCTAGAGGGGAAAAACCCACTTTATTAGTGTTAATTGCAATGAGCCTGTGCTCCGCCCCTAAGCCGCTCCTCTTGAACCCCAGCGTGGATGCTCCCTCCTCGGGCTGTAGATGGAGCCATAGCCTTACGAAAGGCCACCACAGCACACACGTTGGGGGTGCGGGGCTGTAAAAGGCAGATGTTTGGTCCTTCTCTGGCTGCAGTTTCTGAGGGTGAACAACCAGAAAACTCAAACATCTCTGTGTTCTGTGCAGCTTACAAGGCGAGAGGGGAGATGGGGGATGGTGTTAGCCTTCATTTTCCCCCAGTCAGCAACCCCTTGACCTCAGCGGACTTCTCTAGGCTTGGGGAGCAAAGGCCTGAGAGTCCTGTAGCCGCTTTTGGCCTGTGGTGATGAAGAAGGATTATGGGACACAGAGTCTGGCCTAGCAGCAGAGAGCAGGACGCCTCACCCTGGATGGTGCCTTCTCCTCGCCAGCAGGCCTTACACCCAAGCTGCTAGTGCCTGGGTATCTCTACAGAGGGGTTTCTCTGGTTGCCGGAGGCTGCCTGGCACATGTGGGCAGGCTTCAGTTCCAGCAGTGGTGGTCTGTCCGGAAGAACATCTACCCTGCTTTCTAAGGGAGGAAAGGGTCTGTAGGGAGGGGAACAGAAGGTAATGGAGGGGAAATAGGCAATTAGCAAATGTTTCTTTTCATGCTGAGCCTAGATGTAACCACACACTAAGATGATATGTGAGTATAAAAATGTTATAATGGAACTCACTATTTCACATGTTAAGGCAAAAAAAAAGTACAAAAAAAAACTTTGGTTGGGTGTGGCTTAACACATTTCAAAGTTCTGAGTTCAGCCCCCCACACACACACACACAGAGAGAGGGAGAGAGACAGAGTGAGAGAAGGATGGAAGGAGAGAGAGAGAGAGAGAGAGAGAGGGAGAGAGAGAGAGAGAAGAAAATGAGAAAGGGGGAAACGTCGTTAAAGAAGAATTTTGTGTGTGTATTACAGAGGCATTTTGAGGGGTCCATGTAATGACCACTCATGAACATTCTGGTCTCAGAATGCCTTAATATTCTTCAAAAAAAATAAAATAAAGTTCTTGAAAAATATAACTCCAGCTTTGAAGGATTTAGTAGAACTATTTTTCTAGTTACAAAGGGTAACAACATAAAAGTGGAGTTACATACCTGGAGAGAGGCTGGGCAAAGAAGAAGGTGTATAGCCAGCTACTAAACAGCACAGTGCTGGCCCTGGTGGTGTTACCGGTCATGTTCTCTCCAATCTTTCTGTGGCGTACGCTACAAATCCCTTACAAAGTACTGAGAAAATGATTTCAAATGACCTCCCAGAACTCCACCAGTGTGCCCCACGCATCAAACCATGGAAAGTTTTGGAATTCCTTTAGGTGTGCAGTGGTCCCCACTCAGCATCAGATTTGCTCACAAAACGGCTTTTGGCCTCACCTCTGATATTAGGTAAGACAGAACTACCAGGAAGGTCAGAGAGGTGGAAGGGATTTGGGAGCCCTCTCTGGACAGTGGATAAAAGTTAAAAGGAAAACACTGAGCTGTTACACAAGTAACCAATGGTTCCTATTTGCCGGTGAGAAAAGCCAAGAGCAAGGCTTCCAGGGAGGCCCAGCAGGGAGTACTGATGGCCTCTCTAAACAGGGCCAGCTTCTTCTGGAAATGAATTTTGTTTAGTACCCTAGCCAACACCAGCTTTTCCCACTTTCTCCTTTATCAAAGCTCATGCCAGGACGTCGTTTTCTGAAGGCGACAAACCCCTCACTAGACCAGGATCTGAGACTTAGGCCTAGTCTCCCATCCTGAAAGGTATATAACTCCCGGAGAGGGCTGCAATCTAGAGAGTGACAGGGTTAAAGGGACAATCCTGACCTCGGAGCTGTCTTAGCTCCATTCGACCGCGAAGAAAATGAAGCCGTGAAGAAGAAAGAATTTTAGTCTTGGACCAAATGGTTGGCTGCTGATGGGAACAGGTCGTGTGTTTTGTAGGATGACGATCTTAGGGTCTTTTCTGTTGTGATAAACAAATACCCGGATGAAAAGCAATTTAAGGAGACCCCTTCCAGGTTACACCCCACCATCGCAGAGGAGTCAAGGTGGACGAGCTTGAAGCAGCTGCTCACATCCACAGTCAGACGTGGAAAGCAACAGTCAGTGCGTGCACGCTAGGCCCCCATTTGTCCTCTCCGCGGATACAGCTCAGGATCTCCGCCCTGAGCTTGCCCATCCCCCATCTTGCCCATCTTCCTCTCATAACAACGGAATTAGTCAAGATCATCCCTTATAGATATTCCCAGAGGCTAACTTTAATCTAGACAACCCAGTACAGGTGTGCCCAGAGGCCTGCCTCCTAGGTGTCAAACTGACAAACAGTACTGACAATCGTTAAAAACCTAGGCACTTTTTTTTTTCTCTTAAGTGCTGCATAAAAGAACAATCTCATTAGTTGTCACTGCATGTTGGTACAGGAGCCACCACAATCACTCAGAAAACTCAAGCACACTCCTAGGCTTGTTTCCCTCCAAGGCCGCCTCGTTAACCATGTTGCATGCATTTCCAAATACACCAACTTCATGCAGAGGGCTAGAAGGGTTCTGCCTCAGTGGGAACCCTAATCACAGATAAACTTCACCCGTGGTTGGTTTCAAGGTGAGGGAAGAGGGCAGATGATCCTTCTGTCTGCAGTCAGGACAGTTCCAAAAGTGTCAACACAAGCGTTGTGAATATAGAAAATTGCATGCCCAGCGAATGTCTCTTCTTGGTGCTAATACACATGCTTCTCTTGCTAAAGCAAGAGACAGCCCAGTCTACATTCTTTCAGAATTCTCCCACCTCAGAGCCTGGCCTTCATTTCCCACCGTGATGCAACACAGCCCTGGCCCCGACTTACCTTTTCATGCTGTCTGTAGAGCACCGTCATCAGAGTCAAATGGCCACCATCTTCATTAGATCAGCTTGCTTCCAAGACACCATCACAGAGGTGGAGAGCATCATCAGATCTTCTCCTGAGATTTCAGCCGCTCTTACGAGCCATGGGGTCCAATTCTGCCCTAATCAGCCAGCCTCGGAGGTGCTAGAGGAGGCTGGGAGAGGTTAATGGGCTTCTGTGGGGAAGTGGTCAGCTGCGCTGAGGTTTCCCAGAGTGCCTACTCTGGGGATCTCCCACACTCCTGCCAGGAAACCCTCACCCATACCTAATAAATAAGCCAAACTCACCAGTCTCAAGGGTGGACTCTTACTTTGGTTTGTCACCATATGAGGATGGAGGGGACATTGTTTACATTCCCCCAGGAGAGGAATTCTTATAACATCATTTTTTTCTTTTATTTTAAAAACCTTTGTTCCACAAATAATAGGTACTTAGTAGAATTAGAAGTTGCAGATAATGGAATAACTCATAACCCCAAGTAGCTAGTCCTGATATTTTGGAATATATATTTCTATCTTCTAGTCTTTTTTCTCCTTATTTCCTTTCTCCCCCCCGCCCTCTTTTAGATACAGGGTATCCCATGCTGGCCACAAACTTGATCCTCCTGCCTCAGTCTCCCGAGTGGTGGGATTCCAGGCAGGGTGTCTGACACTCAGCTAGGTCCACCTGCTGCATTCTCACTGCCTTGGGGTCCCTCCCTGAGCCACGGCTCACCCTCCCCAACTCCTGTAAGCACGTAACCTACACTGCCCTTTCCTCCGTGGTGTGCCATGCAGCCAGCACCATGTAGGCCTTCACATAGTAGACCTCTTCTCACTATTAGGCATGGAAGGCTCTGCCATGCCATTTCTTGACTTGACAGCGCATGACTTTAGTGCCAGCACTTGGCAACATTTCCGTATTGCTCGCTAAAGACTGTCTCGGCTGAGCTGCCGTGAAC
>LOJH01057207.1:0-11586 GCA_001685095.1 Ellobius talpinus | reverse complement strand
ATATTCAACCTCACTCTGCATGTCGTGTCTATCCATGTCTTTGTCTCCTGCCTGGGACCAGCCACTGCTCTGAGACCGGCAGCTGTCTCTGCCTGGGGCTGGCTGCTCCCAAAGCCTTCTGCCTGCCACCACGTGGCCCGCTACCGCCACCGCAGCAGTCTTTGCCTGGGACTGGCTGCTCCCAGGGCCCGCTACCACCATTTGGGACCTACAGCATTTCTGCTGCCTACTGCCACCGGGGATCTTGCAACATTTTTAAAAAATCATAAAAGATATCATATGACAATTTTCTACTTACATTTCCTCTATTTAGTTTTGTTTGAGCTCATACAAACAAAATTATTTTGGTTAGTTCATCTGGACCATGGTCAGGGTCACAGTCTAAAATGGGCTGCCAAGGTAGATGTGACTATTGTGGAGTGGAAGGCTGAGGAGTGTCTAGGCAGACACAAAACAGTTTAGGACAAGATGGTGTTATTTATTTAATCAATCCACTAAGACCTCACATTCTAAATAACTTCATAAGACTTTTTTTCTAAACTGGGCAGTGGTGCCACACAGCACTCAAGAGACAGAGGAATGTGGATCTCTGAGTTCTAGGACAGCCTGATCTATAAATTGAGTTCCAGAATACACACAGAAACCAAAAACCAAGATGTTCCCTTTCCTTTTAGGGAGATGGGGGGAACCAAATTGGAAACTGTCAGATGTCACTTGATGCCATGTCACAGAAGCAAATTAGGACAGGGAAAAGTCAGTATGGGAGCGTTAGAACCACATGTTGGCCGGGCAGTGGGGGCGTATGCCTTTAATACCAGCCCTTGGGAGGCAGAGGCAGGCGGATCTCTGTGAGTTCAAGACCAGCCTGGTCTACAAGAGCTAGTTCTAGGACAGGCTCCAAAGCTACAGAGAAACCCTCTCAATAAACCCCCCCCAAAAAACTTCATGTTGATAAGTTCTCTGATGACTTTCCCTCACCAAATGAGAAGATAAACTATTTAGTATAAAATTAACATACAGTTCCAGAAAAGCTGAGAAGTGGTCAAAATATCTCCCAGTTTTAATTCATCACTGTCTTAATGTGTGGTTACACAACTGGACACCATGTCTCTAAGGCCAGCTCTTAATCACAGAGTTATACACATCAACCCCTCAGCAGTCCATACCTGAAGTAAAATGGCCTCCAGGGATATAGAAAGATCCAATCATGATACCAATAATGGCAGCAATTTTGAAGAACCAAAACCTATTAAAGAACAAAATCACACTTAAGAGAAATGCTAACTTTTATTCTTACACTGTGATAAATGCATTTCTGCTACCAAAAAAAAGCCTAAATAGCATTTGAAACATATATGTCTAGGCTTGTTTCTTCATTTGACCTGAGCTATTCCACACAATATTTCATACAAAATATAGTAAACAAGGCCTTGTGACATATGCCTCTGATCCAGTTACTACAGAGGTTGAAGCAGAAAGATACCTGTCAGGAGCTATTTTTCATGAGCTATATTGGGCCTGGACACAATTACAGCTTAAAGCAATTGATAATTCAAATGTCAACCCACCTGAGAAATTCCCCAGATGGAGGAACCCTGCCCAGCAAAGCCAGCAGGGCCACTGACTCTGAAAACTGCTGCTTTCATCTATAATTTCACTTGTACAGTAACAGCTACGTTATCTCCCCATTACCATGCATTTTCATGTAATGTGTACATGTGATCTCATGATTACATTTCAATCTTATGGGCACACATATCTGTGGATGGTCAAGAGCAAGACTACTCTCTATACTATGCTATTCACATTACGGTAAGAAATTTAGAAGCCTGTTCTCTATCATTAGCCTTACTGACAGAGCAAGCTGGCCAGATGTGTCAAGGACAAAATTGCAGGTGTCTGGCCTTGTAGGACCTAAGCCCCTCAGAGGATTTATGATGAATTAGGGCGGTACTGCAGGTGTCTCTCCTTGTTCTATCTTAGTACTTCAAGAAACCAATACCGCTTAACTGACTAGCCACGTCCAGGTATTATAATCACACTTTAGAAATTTAAAATAATGCATGTATTCTTTGCCTTTTGCTTAGATCTCTCAATGGTTTAGTTTCATCCCTTTGCATCCTGCAGTGGCTTCTTTAAGACAGTCTGGACCTCCTCACAGATGCAACTGCAGTTTGCTACAAACTAGCTGATAAGTTTTGCTATATATCCTCAAACAATGCCTGTGTCCTTAATAATTTTCCTTGTAGTTTTTTATTACTAACAAGTTGCTAAGTATAAACTGATGTATGCTTGGGAATTTCTTACGGCAGGAGATGGAAATAAAGATTGAGAATAAGATAGAAGGATAAATTATAAACTATTAGAAAAAAAGAGCACATGAATAGAAAAATGTGTGAGAGAAGATTCTTTTCCCACAGCCATTAGAGTTTAGTTCCTACACTTATTGTGTGAGAGAAGATTCTTTTCCCACAGCCATTAGAGTTTAGTTCCTACACTTATTGTGTGAGAGAAGATTCTTTTCCTACAGCCATTAGACTTTAGTTCCTACACTTATTGTGGCTTCTCTTTTTGACCCCTGAGTGAAAGTCTTCAAAGTAGGCCCTTGAAGGTTTTCTTTCTTTCCTTCCTTCTTTTTTTTAAAGATTTATTTATTTATTTAACATGTGTTGGGGTTTGTGAGAGAGCACAGCTACAGGGTCTGTAACCTAACAATTAGCATGCAAGATAAGTCATTCACATTCATGAGTAAATTTTGAAGTTTTCTTACTTTTAGCACATAAAGGTAATGCTTTTCTAGAATTATAAGTTCTAACAGTGTTAGCTACATGGTGAGTACATTTATGGAAGAATCATTACATTTATGGAAGAAATTATCCCCCAATCCTCCATTTACAAAATAGGACACAAGGGGCTAGAGAGATGGTTCAGCAGTTAAGAGCACTGACTGCTCTTCCAGAGGACCGAGGTTCAATTCCCAGCACACATGGCAGCTCACAACTGTCTATAATTCCAGTTCCAGAGGACCTGATCAACATACATAAAATAAAAATATTTAGAAAAATATAACAAAAAAACAAAATAGGACACAAATACTTTGTACATAATCACAGTGCTCATTAGCAAAAAGGCCAAAACCAAATCTGACTTTCAGTCTATAACCTTTACTACTGTCTTGAGCTAAGAATGGGGATACAAACCAGTAATCCTACTAGAAAGGTGGAGGTAAGAGAATCAGGACTTCAAGGCCAGCCTGGGCTGATGAGTCCCCCATCTGAAATAACCCAACCAAAGCAACCAACCAGCCAACATGGCTTGCATGCCAGAACATGAAGTATCAAGCTTTGAGAACTGAATATAGATGAACTTCACCCCTATCTTCCCAGCTAAAAGATCTTAGGCAAAATATTTAGCTTCTCTGAAATTCAGTTACTACATCCATAACAAATATAACATTTACAAAGCTCTCATCAGCTTCCAACTGAGAAATTTATGTCAAAGAGGAACTGGTCAGAAGGAGGAAGCAAAAGAAGCAACCCATTTTTCTTTTTTTTTTGCTGTTCTAACTTTCTTGTATACTATGTGTGCTTCTGTTAAGAGTATGTGTCTCAGGCACATGCTTATCTATAAATGAAAAACAAAGTGTCTAAGCATTGTGTCTCACGTATTTTAGAAGGTACTCTAAGCAACTGAAAGAAAGCTATCAAAAAATTATAATAAATAATCTTTTATGTATACATCTAACCACTGATTAAATATTACATTGCTTCCATTCAAATGGCATATCAACAGCTGAAGGTGAGGAACCATGAATATTAAAAGACAATCTTGCAGGTGGTTGCGGTGCATGCCTTTAATTCCAGCACTTGGGAGGCAGACGGCAGGCAATCTCTGTGAGTTCAAGGCCTACAGAGGAGTTCCAGGACTCCAATGCTACAGAGAAACCCTGTCTTGAAAGACAAAAAAAAAAGACAATCTTACATACCCATTGTGTATTGCGGCTCTGGGATCTTTACTTGTTTTTACTTTTAACATGAGCAAAAAGAAGGCAAAGAAAAAGATGGCCACAGCAAAATTGATCCGATATACAGCTTTAAAACCGACCAGCACGTCACAATCTTTCTCTGCCTTTATTATATCAGGCATCTTGATTTGAAATCCTTCTTCACAGAATCCAGGAATCTGAGGAGACAAGGAATTTCAATGCCATGAGAGTATCAACACTACAGAAATGTTATCTCAATCCAGAAGCAGGATTTGTGAAGAAAAAGACAGCTCAGAGGTTAAGGCTGCTCTTCCAAAGGTTCTGAGTGCCCTCTTTTGGCATGCACGCAGGCAGAACACTATATCCATAGTAGATAACATGAAAAAAAGACTGAGAACTGAAATTTCTGACTTCCAATTGACTACATTCTTATTACCTAAGAACATAAACAATTACATTTAAAAACAAAAGCTGGGATGGAGAGACAGCTTAGTCATGAAAAGCAGTTGTTGCTTTTACAGAGGATCAGGATTCAGTTCCCAGCACCCACATAGTTGCTCACAACTGTCCATCCATAACACGAGCCATGGGAGCCAATGCCTTCTTCAGACTTCCAAAGACACCAGGCATGCACATAGTGCACATACATACATGCAGGCAAAACCCTTGTACACATTATATGTCTAGTGGTAGTCTGAATGTAATTGGGCCCCATAATCTCATAGGAACTGGCACTATTAGGAGATACTGGAATAGGTATGGCCTTGATGGAGGAAGTGTGCCACTTTAGGGACAGACTTTGAGGTTTCCTATGCTCATAATATTGCCCAGTGTCTCAGACGACTTCCTGTAGCCTGCAAGATGTAGGACTCTCAGCTATCTCTTCAGTACCATGTCTGTCTGCATGTCTCCATTCTCCGTCATAATAATAAACTGAACCTCTGAAACTGTTTTCCTTTATAAGAGTTGCTGTGATCATAGTGTCTCTTCACAACAATACAAACACAAGACACACGTACACTCTTTTAAAGCTGACTAGTTACGACAGTTAAGCCTGTAATCCCAAAGTTTGAGAGGCTGAAGTAAAATGACTACAAGTTCCAAGTCAACCTGCACTACACAGTGAGTTTAAGATTAGCCTGGGTCATTTAGTAAGCCTTTCTCTGAAGACAGGATGTAGCTCAGTGGTAGAACACAGGATGAAGCTATTGGCTTGGTCTGGTCCTCAATTAACCCACCTTCCTGAGGTTATTTCAATTTTCCTCAGAATTTTTCAGCTACAAACTGCTTCTAAAAGTAAAAGAATATTGTAGCTTAAAGCTTATGCAAACAAGGATAAAATGTTTCGAAATTGTTTCCTCTAGGTTGCTAGACTATGTATTAAGGTTTAAGACCAGTCTAGGCTACAAGAAACCCTATCACATAGTAATAATTGTACTATTACAAAAAAAAAGCCGAGCAGTGGTGGTACACACCTTTAATCCCAGCACTCTGGAAGCAGAGGCAGGCAGATCTCTGTGAATTCAAGGCCAGCCTGGTCAACAAGAGCTAGTTACTGGACAGGCTCTAAAACTACAGAGAAGCCTTGTCTCAAGAAACGAACAACAACAAAAATAATAATAATAATTGTAATAATATCAATAATGTTAAAAGTGCTAGCTGGGCGGTGGTGGTGCACACCTTTAATCCCTGCACTTGGGAGGCAGAGGCAGCTGAATCTCTGTGAGTTCAAAGCCAGCCTGGTAAGTAAGAGCTAGTTCCAGGACAGGCTCCAAAGCTACCGAGAAATCCTGTCTCGAAGAAAAAAAAAAGCCCTAAATTACTGGGGCTTTAGAAATGGCTCAGGGATTCCTCTTGTGGAGGACTGGGGTTCAGATCCCAGCACTCAAATGGTGGCTCTTAACCATCCCTAACACCAGTTCCAGGGGACATGACACCCTCTTCTGACCTCTACAGGTATGACAACATACATACATGTAGGCAGAACACTCATACACAGAAAATAAATCTTTTAAAAGTATCTTAAATGATCTTGATTGAATATAACAGTAAAAGTATTGTAAAATATAAAAAGTAATAAAAAATAACCATGGTAAAATGCTTTAACTTCTACTTACCTTCTTTAGCTGAGTTTGTATACCTTCTGTCATCATGATCCAAGACACAACAGTGCCAAGGATGAGAATGGAAGCATAGATGACTCGAGTTACAGTGGAATTCTTGCTGATGGGACAGCAACTGCACAGCAGACATGATGCTCCACTACAGAGGCATGGAACCTGTAACAACACCATGAGCCATAGAGCTCCTTTACTAGCTGGGCGGTGGTGGCGCACGCCTTTAATCCCAGCACTCAGGAGGCAGAGGCAAGTGGATCTCTGTGAATTTAAGGCCAGCCTGGTCTACAGAGCAAGTTCCAGGACAGGCTCCAAAGCGATACATAGAGAGAAACCCTGTGTAGAAAACCCAAGAGAGAGATCCTTCACTGCTGTGAGGCAAACGGGTAGGTAGTTTTAACAGAATCCCGTTTAATGTGGTAAATGCCTGTAATCCCAGCACTCTACATGGACTACAAATTAAATAAATCCAGGCATAGAAATACCCATGTACAATCTCAGCAGAGACTGATGGAAGAGCATCACAAGTATGACGCCAACCAGGGTTACATAAGGAGTGTCTCAAAACACAAAACAAGACAAAGCAAAAATGCAAAGGCTTTAGAGTCAATATAGTTTCTGCTACTTTAGTGAATTATGTATCTAACCCTTGTTTCCTTTCTATAAAACGGACTCAATAAAATAATTCTTTCGATTTTACAATAAATGAGCTGATCACACAATGCCTAAAACATAGGACGAGCTTCCAAAATATTATATTCACAGAGCATATTTTATGTGAAAAGGAAAACACAAACATAACTCTACTTTTTGTTTACTATGAACCTTAGCTCCCAAAGTGATGATTACTACAATCAGGCATGGTGGCTCAAGCCTTTAATTCTAGTACTTGAGAGGTCGAGGTAGGTAGACCTCTATGAATTTGAGGCCAGTGTTGTCTACACAAGTGAGTTCCAGGCCAGTCAAGACTACATAGTGAGACCCTGTCTCAACTTGCCCCACCCCCAAAACAAGACAACGTTATATGCTTGGTTAAGAAACTACCTTACTTGCCTTGAAGTTTGAGGTTATCAAAACAGTACAATAGGTTAATACAGATTTTATAAACAACAACTATAAACAGTGGATGATTAGAGCTGGAGAGATGCCTTAGCAGTTAAGAGCACTTCCTGCTCTTACAGGGGACTGGAGTTCAGTTCCCAGCAGCCACATAGTGGCTTACAGGCCACCCAAAACACCAGTTCTAAAGAATTCAACACCCTCTTCTGATCTCTGTGGGCACTGGGCATGCAGGTGATGTACATACATAAATGTAGGCAAAATATTCTACACATAAAATAATCTAAAACATTGAAACACAAATCCAAAAATAATGAATGGCTCTCTAGTCTTATGACATGAGTCTCAACAATCATTTTTATTATAACTGTCACAGATGTATCAGGCTTTTGTATCAGAGCAAGCTGATTAATTTAAAAGCCTAGTTCTCTTAAGATGTAAAATGGGCACAATGCCACTTATCATCTGAACTGTGTGAAGAATAATATGTCTGGAATATAAAGTAACCAGCATAACTCCTGACTTAGAAAAGGACTCAGCATTGCAGTAAATATGTCCAATCGGAAGAGTGAACTAGACCAACCAGCCTCAGTCCAAAAGAACCAAATTATAGCTCGAATCTAGCTATTGTAATTCAGGTGTTTTGAACCAGGTGTGGTGCAGGTCTTTAATCTCTACTCTATACTTGAGAGGAAGAGGTAAAGATGGCCACAAATTTGAGGCCAGCCTGGTCTACAAAAGCAAATTCTAGGGCTACATGTAACCCTATCTCAAAAATAAAACAGCCAGAAGGTGGTAGCACACGCCTTTAATCCCAACACTCGGGAGGCAGAGACAGGTGGATCTCTGTTAATTCAAGGCCAGCCTGGTCTACAGAGCGAGTTCCAGGATAGGTTCCAAAGCTAGAGAAACCCTGCCTCAAAAAACCAAAATTAAAAAAAAAGTTTACAAGATCCAATGAGACCAATGTCACAAAAACGAGAAGTTTAGCTGGGCGCTGGTGGTGCATGCCTTTAATCCCAGCACTTGGGAGGCAAAGGCAAGTGGATCTCTTTGAGTTTGAAGTTAGCATGGTCTACAGAGCTAGCTAGGGCTTTTACATAGAGAACCCGTCTCGAAAAAAAACAAAGAAAAGGGAGAAATTTAGACACTGATTTGCAATACACAGAAAAGCTAGAAGACGAAGACAACTGTGTGGAACTATTCTAATCTCAGAACAAGGCTACTTTTGCCTCAAAGTAGGTTGAGTTGAGAACACAGCCCCACTCTGATCAGAAGCAGAAAGAGTTAATCTTAAAAAGCTTTGGCTGCAATTTATTTTAGGGCATCCAAATATCACTGTAAAAATTCCATTCCAGGGGGTGGGGGAGTGGGAGCAAACGTCTTTAATCCTAGCACATTGGAGGCAGAGGCAAACAGATCTCTGTGAGTTCAAAGCAAGCCTGGTCTACAGAGCTATGTTTCAGGTCAGAGAAACAGCCTGTTTCTAGAGAAACTGTATCTTGAAGGAAAAAAAAGCAAAACAAAACAAAAAATTCCACTCTTTCATTTATTTGTTTTTTTGTTTTGTTTTGTTTTGAGACAGGGTTGGTTTCTTTATAGCCTGTCCTAGAACTAGGTCTAGACCAGGCTAGCCTTGAATTCACAGAGATCTCCAGGCGTGCTGGGATTAAAGGTGTGAGCCACCACCACCTGGGTCTCTCTTACGTCCTGGAACTTGCTTTGTAAACCAGGCTGGCCTCGACCTCAAAGATCTGCCCATCTCTGCCTCCAAAGTGCTGGGATTAAAAGCATGTGCCACGGGGCTGGAGAGATGGCTCAGAGGTTAAGAGCACTGACTGCTCTTCCAGAGGACNCCATCTATGAGATCTGGTGCCCTCTTCTGGAGGGCAGGCATACATGCAGACAGAGCACTGTATACATAATAAATAAATTAAAAAAATAAAAAAATAAAATCATGTGTTACTTTGCCCAGTCTATTCCACTCTTTAGTGACTAGGCTTGGATTCTGCTTGAAGCTTGACCCCCTGTAAACCGTTTACCCTGCACAGATAGTTAATTCAAACAAACTACCCTGTAAATTTTATTTCTCAGGAAAATAATAAAAATTCTGCCTAACCATCCAGAAATGAACTTCATACAGCCACCCAGGGCACCACCACTATATTGAAACTGTCAGATCTGAGCCACCATTCCATGAAAGTAACCCCTTAGAATGAATAGCAGACAGTTTCTATTGTCCTGCCTGCAGCAGCTATACTACAGTGTACTTAATAAGCTCTCTACTGTCCTTTCCTGTCTTTGGTGGAGTATTTACATCCTGGGTATTATTAGCCCCAAGCCCAAATCTACAAACCAAAGAAAGTAAAAAGATTACCAGCAACCAAAATGGCAGATGCATATTCTCCCATCAACCTCAGAAGGCAACACCGCAGTGTCACCTGCAGTTTCCACCCACGGCTGTGGCTCAAGACCTATCTGTGCTACTTTGCTATACAGTTCCAGCACATCAATACCCGTATTTACTTCTCCAGGTCATAAACACCTTGACGGGAGGCCACTTCCAGCTTTGTACTTTACACCTTTGCATAGTAGGAAATCAGTAAGTACTGTTAATCAGCCTGTCTACTAAACGCTCTGTCTTTCCTTTTCCGTTTCTGAAAAAGAACATCGCAACTCTTGCTCAAGCCAAAAACCTAGAGTCTCAAAGCCTCCCTCATTTGACTTAGAAGAGCAACTTGTAGACAATGAAGTGGCCATACATGCCCATTTAAAGGGAAGTTTTAAAACTAGGGAAAACCACCATCTCATGCCGCTGTAAAACAAACATCACTTACCAATCCCACTTAAGTTTTCAAAAGACACAACTCTGTGTCCTCACAATAAGATCCCCCCCTTTGCCTCTTTCTCTTTCCCTAAGTCAACTGTCCAAGCAGCAAGATCTAACCACCTGAGTTACTCATCACCAAGTACTCTAGACTTACATATATGCTCTTTTCAGGAAGGAAAAAAAAAAGGAGAGGAAAGGAAAGCCAGGCAATGTAGCACACATCTGTAACCCGAGCACTGGGCTACAAAGTGAAATCCTGTCCCCCAAATAATAATAATTTGAAGGGTTCTGTTAAAACATACATGCCAGTTGTGGGAGCTCACACCTGTAATTCCAGCACTAGGTAGGCTGAGGTAGGATTGCTGCAAGTTTGAGGCCAACATGGGCTACAAAGTAAAAAAAAAAAAAAGCAAAGGCTAAAATCCTTTGCCTGGAGTGGTAACACAGACCTGTAATCCCAGTATTCTGGAGGCTACATCAGGATTGTGAGTGTGAGGCCAGCATGGGGACTGGGGTTGTAGCCTGGGAACTCTTTTTTTAAGAGACGCCTTTAGCATAAGCAAGGGATTGGGTTCAATCTTAAATACAAAAAAATAAAATAAAATAAAAAACATTACCTAAAAAATAAAACCATACAGTGGGTATCTTCATGACTTGGCTCCTTGATATCCTCCCCTCCCTATTTTTTGGGGGGGATGGGAGATAGGGTGGGTGCCGGCAGTTGGGTTAGATTAAACCCAGTCTCCGGACACCTGCGTAAACTGTATTTGACACTTCCTGTTTTGAGACAGGGCCTTCCAAGTGCTGAGATAACAAATGATCTGCCATGCCTGGCTCTCCACAGCCTTTAATTTCCTATTATTCTCTTCCCTCATTCCACTTTATTAACCCCATACAGGAAAAAAAAGAATAAAATATAAAGCTGTTTCTAGATATAAATACTTGGATTGCATCATTTCATATAAAACCAAAACTTGAAATGCTATCCAGGGAAAACCGAGCAAGATATTTACGACATTACCTCTGCCACACACACTGCCACGAAGCAGAGACTGAATCCTTGGTTCATTACATCAGTTCGGGAATAGTTCAAGGAACTGGTTCAAGGTAACATGCTTCTCTGAGGCAGATTTGTTAGCTTATTCAGTATATTCTCGGTTTCCCAGACCCTAAAATTAACTTTTTAAAATGTTTTAACATTGACAAAGTGATTTGACTGATTTCTGCACTTTTTTCTCACAACAGCTCTGGAGGACAGAAACGCCAGATTGTTTAATCCCACAATGTTTAGGCCGCAGCGCTAATTAAATAAATGGCTACAGCCAGTCCCGTCTGAACCCGAGCTGCAGCAGGAATGACTTGAAATCCGTGTTCCCCAACCAGCTCTGCAGAGCGCTGGCGTATGCCGAGCTAGGGAGAAAAACTGGCTCCGGGGACCCTAAATTTCACGACGCCACCTTCAACCCCCTCACGCACCCCCTCCTAGGAACCTCGGCTTCGCCGCTCCTCCTCCCATCCCGCCGGAACCCAGGGTCCGGGAGGTTCGCGGGGGCGGGGCTTCGGAATTGTAAACAATGGCGGCCCGGCCTCCCGCC